>CM074719.1:631245804-631508304 GCA_037306005.1 Rhinophrynus dorsalis | reverse complement strand
TCTAAGATGCCTCGTAGGATGGGGATCAGAGTGGACCCTTTAAACCATCCAGGCAAGCACGACACGAACACTGCTTGCTCCTAAATGAATACACTTTATTGAACTCAACAGTATCTTTTATACACATGCAGAATAATAGAACAACGCAACTGGGAGGGGCAATGGACGTAAGAGCTGGGCTTGGGTGTGGGCCAATGGGCAGGGAAGCTACAAAACTAGGTCAAACCCGACTGGTCCGTTTCCCCCAACCTAGGATCTCAGGGTGTGCCTTCCCCGCCCCAGAGTGGCCAGTCATTATTAGATTTAGCTAGTTAGGAGTCCCACCACATTTTGGTGGAAGACAATAACTGAGTCCCAAAACCCCCTTGCCCACCATTGCAAGGGTACTAGTTTGAAAACCGGCCAATCCGTGGGCTGTGTATTCGAATTGTCGACCAATCCCGTCAGTGGTTCTTCGATGGCTCGACAACCGAACGAATGTTCCCGCCATCCCGGGATTCGTTCATCAAACATCCAGGCATAATACCCCGTAGTCCGAATGTTCACGATATGACTAGTCCTCAGTTCGAATGTTCGAAAATCATATTAGTCCACCATGGGTCGAGTATTCAAAGGGAAAATAACCCCCTGTTTGGTCCCACTGCTCAGCTCACCCTTTTGAGCCATTAGTAATAGCCTATGGCCCGTTACAAGGATTTGTGGCATTTAGCTTATTTTCTTAATCTCTACAAAACTCTAAAAAAATGTTATGGAACATTACTGTCCCTTTAAGTTTGTTCACAGAAGAGGTTGTTAACTTCTTTTCACTTAGAAAAATCAACAAAACGTTATTTGGCCAATTGCATTCAACTGTCTTCATTAGTAACATCAGGGCTCAAAATTTCCACTCGCCTCCTCGCATTTGGCGAGTAGAAATTGAGTGAGGAGGGGGGAGGGGAGTCAGGGGAGGACTGACCATTGCCATCAGTGTTAATAGTATAATGTGCCAGTACGTCCGCCCGCTTGCCTGGCTGTTGTTTGGGCCCACCCGCGCCTATTTAAAGCAGCCGCCAGCTGGCGTGCTCCGTGAGGCATTGAGGCCTCACACTATTACTGAATAGTACCCATGATCCAGACCCTAGTAGAGTCCCTGCTCAACAGCAGCTTAACCCATTGAATGCCATAAAGGTGAAAAACGCATTGCACAGCAATGCTTTGCACACCTCATTGGTACCCAAAGGGATAAGAACGTTGCCCTTACTCGCAATGGAGCGGCGGTGATTACATGAAGCTGCACAGCAGCCTCTATTTTCAGGTTGGCAGGAAGCCGGGAGATGGGAAGGGACACAAGGCAGCGCGGACATGCTGGGCAGAGGCTCCAAGTTAGGTGCGATGTTCCAGTTCGATCTGCACAAAGTGTGAAGAGTTAGTGCAGAAAATTTGGCAAACTGAGGGAATCAGGCTGTACTCATCAATGCATGGTAGAGTAAGAAGTGGGGAGTGTGCCAAAAATAACTTCCCCTAATCTGCTCTTAACCCTTTGAGTGCCAGAAGGATGTGCAATGCATACCTCTCTGGCACTTGAAGGGTTAAATAGCAAATGTAATATTATTTGTAAGGTTCTATTTAGCAGGGGAAAAAAAGAGAATAATAATTAAAAATCAGAAAGAAAAAAGGAAATATATAGGTATGGAAACAAGGAATGTTATAAAATGTCCTTTCTTTAATCCCTTGATTGCCTAGGGCATTCCAAATAAATAATAATAATGAGTGAGTAACATGTGGCTCTCTAGTTATTCTTGGACTACAACACCCATCATCCTTAGTCATTGGATGGATGAGGAAGATGGAAGTTACAGTCCAACAACGGCACTTAGGTCACAGGTGTCTGAAGGTTTTGTGAGGCGATTTTTGCATCATCCTAAAAGAAACGTCTAAAGAAGCAACTGAAATGATGATGATGACATTGTTGAAGTGATAAAGGAGAAGTTGGCAGTGGCTGTTAAAAACCAATCAAGAAGAAAGTAAATAAGACAATATACCAGGATTTTTCTGCTTTTGTTTTTGTTTTGTTTTTTACAAAATCCAGTTAGGTAATCTTGCATACTATACTACAATTACAAATTTTGGAATTTTTAGTTGTTCCTTTTTGGATGACTTAAAGGGATAGTAATACTTAAAATGTAAAAAAAAATATGTTGTAGGGTTTATTCCCCTGAGTAAAACAAGAGTACTCCCACTGCTGAAAGGTGTTTCATTCAAAAGTTATTAATTTTCAAAGTTTAATTTTTTTAGGTGCAATATCACGGTGGCCTGAAATTGTACAGTGGCGCTGTTGCTACACCATCCTATGGAGATTTATGGTCCCGGGACCAGAGCTGTCCATAGGATCGTGTAGCAACAGCGCCACTGTACAATTTCAGGCCACTGTGATATTGCACCTAAAAAATTCAACTTTGAAAATTAATAACTTTTGAATGAAACACCTTTCAGCAGTGGGAGTGCCCTTGTTTTACTCAGGATAAACCCTACAACATATTTTTTTTTACATTTTAAGTATTACTATCCCTTTAAGCTGTTACCGAATGGGCCCTCTGATAGAAGAGACATTGGAATGACTGGTGACCCTTTTTTGCTTTTTCATTGCTGTATTGTGGATTTTAACCCTTTGAGTGCCAGAGGGGTACGGAATGAATACCCCCATACCCCCCACTGGCACTCAAAGTGTTAAACATGATGGCATTGTTAAAATAGTTGATGTGATATTGGCAATTATACAGCTGACATTTATGTATTAGTTTATTCAAGGTGTTGGCATTTAAATACAATGGTCATACTGTTCTTTATGGTGTTATGAATTGAAACAATAAAAATTGTCTCTGCCAGAAAGGCCCTATGTACATTATATGCTGGGGAGGTCTCCAGTCCATTGTTTTGCAGTGCCTTTTAGACCTCTCTAACACCAAGAGGATTAAAGGGATAGTAATACTTCGTTTTAACTTTATTTTATTTTGTAGGCATTAAAAAAACATGAAGAACGATATAAGTCTTATCTCTCAAACCTTTATGGTTTGAGAGCTATTCACAAACAAAGTTTCCCCTCCCGCCCCTTTTACCTAGTGTAAGCCATCTCTTCTCAGATGTGGAATCCAGTCCATAGACCAGACAGATAACAGCAGGGGACAATCTTCTTCCTATGAGAACAATGAAAGCCCTGCCCCCTTGACAAGTTTTTCAGGTTTTTCCCTTATCTTAATTGAAGATTGTCCCTCTCTGCAGTCTACCTGGGCACCTCCCTTCTGATCTGGTTGAGAAGTGTTACATCAGTAAAAGGGGGGGGAGGGGGATACTTTGCTTGTGAATATCTCTTAAACCATAAAGGTTTCAGAGATAAGACTTATATTGTTCTTCATGTTTTTTTAATGCCTACAAAATAAAATAAAGTTAAAACGAAGTATTACTATCCCTTTAAAAATTGAATCCTCTTGGTGTTAGAGATGTCTCAGTGTATTGCAAAGCAAGGGTCTGGAGACCTATCCAGCAAATAATGGCCTAGGGACCCCTTGCTGTTTATTTGAGGATGTCACTTCTAGTTGGCTTTGATCACCTGCCCTTTATATAGGACCAATAATGTGAATTTTCCATTGAAATATATATATGGAATCTCTCACCTTTGCAGAGGGCCAGGGAGTGTGTTTGTGTCAGAGTTTGTGTGTGTAAGAGTATGTGTATGGGTGTAAGTGTGTGCGTGTAAGGGAGACAGAGAGAGAGAATGTGTGTGTGTGTGTGTGTGTGTGAATGTGTGCTTGTGTCTGTGTGAGCGTAGTGTGTGTATATGTGAGTGTGTGTGTAAGCGTGTGTCTTTCTGTGTTTATTTCTCTTTGGAGATGCTGTACAACTGCAGCTTTCTTAATCCATTTTGCACTGGGATGTGGTCCTAAGGCTAAAGTACTAGCCCGTCTCCCAGCAGTCAAGTATATTTATAATGTTACTGTGTTTAAAAGAAGTGTTTAACTAGTTAAGTGTCATTCAAAAAGTTGCTGGTTATATCCATATACCTATTTTAAATTATACTTTTTAAAGGGGAACATTCACATGGAAAAAAATTGGAGCGCTGGTTATAACTCCTAATGCAATATCAGGGCTGGGTTTTGTTTTAGATTTACTTAAATAGGAGCCGAGATATTGATGTTTAAAAAGTGCCACTTCCGCATACTGCGGCACCGTGTATGTGCGGCACGGAGCAGCAGGACTTCCCACTTCGCTCCCAGAAGCCCCAGCGAGCTCGTTCTCCAACTCCATAGCATCTCAAACTGAGCTGGATGTAACATTAGCCCACAACAATACAGCTCCGAGGTGAAGCGAGAACGCGCTCGCTGGGGATTATGGGAGCGAAGTGGGAAGTCCTGCTGCTCCGTGCCGCACATACAGGGTGCCGCAGTATGCGGAAGTGGCACTTTTTAAACATCAATATCTCGGCTCACAGGTAAGTAAATCTAAAACAAAACCCAGTGCTGATATCGCATTAGGAGTTATAACCAGCGCTCCAATTTTTTTTCCATGTGAATGTTCCCCTTTAAAGGTGCTTTGACTGGGCAGCTACTGAATTGGGACTGGAGGGTGGACCCCAGGGTGTATAAGTTCATGGGACATTCTGGGGAGTTAAAAGGGGTAGCCTGGATACAAGGTTAAGCCTGCTGTCATTATTGTGTTAATGTGACAAGTATGAACGAGTGTTATGGGAGTTGAGTGACAAGGAGGCATTTATTAGGGTGAAAATGTGAAATGTGGTAGTGGGGGCAAACTAGGGGGCCCTGAATTGGTACCTTACCTAGGGCCCTGTGTAGTGTTAATCTGGGTGTGTGTGTACTGGTCAGGCAGGAACTCTGTTCTGTGTGTCCCCTCCGTTGCGGTGTGTTCTCCTCCCCCCTCCCCTGTAGTGTTTAACTGTGCCACCGGGTTCCATTTCCCTGGCGCTAGGTCTGAGTTCTGAACACTGTCGGGCTGGTGATGGTGAGAAAGCGAATACAGCAGCTGCTGACTGCATCAGTAGTGTACACTCACTGTAGAAAAAATGTGCAAGGAACTGATGCTGTAGTTGAATTTACGTATCTGTAGAACCATCCTAGTACTTTGGGACCCACTCTCTGTGTTGCGTTACGCAGCCGGTGAGAACAGGGCATGACGTGCTTCTATTGTACAAAGCATCCTTTGATTCACTTAACATTCCTTTCTAACTTGACTCCACGAGGCTGATCTCATCAGGATAAATCATTAGTTGCCCAGTGCTTTAAAATAATTTTAAAACTTAATACTGAAAAAATATAATTCAGGGTTCATCCTACTGATTAAAACATGGAAACTACTATTGATAGATGTTTTATTCACAAGTTATTGCAGCTGAACTTGAATTTTTGTTAGAAGCACCTCTATAGCCTGATCTTTTACAGTGGCGCAGTTGTTAGACCATGAGACGGGTGGGGTTAAAGTCGGGGATATGGCTAGTAGCTCAGGACTTGAAATTTTGAGCCCTGGTAACATTACTGGTGGTTTTCAAGGTATGGTGTACCTTTTTATAAATGATACAAAAATCTGCAATAGGGTTTACTCTTCAGGAGAGATAAACCAAGTGCATGAGGATTTAGGAAAAGTGGAGGGATGGGCAAAGATATGGGATCTAACATTTAGTGCTGAAAAGTGCAAGATCATTCACTTTAGGATACAGAAACCAGAAGGTTGAATACATGCTCAATGGTACTGTACTGACAAAATCATCAGCGGAAAGGCAATTGGGTTTTATTATTTCGGATGACTTAAAGGTAGGCAAGCAATGCAAATGAGCTATAGAAAAAGCAAAACGGATTCTTGCCAGTAACAGCAGGAATTGAGCGGTATTAATGACACCGTATATCACTGAAAAGACCCTCCCTCAGTATTGGGTACAGGTCTGGAGACCACA
Source organism: Rhinophrynus dorsalis (assembly GCA_037306005.1). Taxonomy (NCBI): domain Eukaryota; kingdom Metazoa; phylum Chordata; class Amphibia; order Anura; family Rhinophrynidae; genus Rhinophrynus; species Rhinophrynus dorsalis. The sequence continues at coordinate 631,502,366 of CM074719.1, read as the reverse complement.
TCTCCAGAAGAATATTAATAAATTGGCGGCAGTACAAAGAAAAGCCAACACAATGGTGCAGGGCACCAGAATAGACTCAACTTAATATGTATAGGTTGGAAGAAAGGAGAGAGGGGGGGGGATACGATAGAAATCTTTAAATATATTAACCCCTTAAGGACTGGGAAAATCAGAGGTAGATTTGACTTAAGGACCGGAGCAATTCTGACCTTTTTGACTATGTCTTTGTTCAACAGTGTTTTCCCTCTTAGGCTTTTATTCCACCCCCATAAATTATATACTGTTTTTTTACAAACAAATAGGGCTTTCCTTTGATACCCCACTTATATGGATAACCCACCATTTACTTTATTAAAATTAAAGAAAAAGGTAAAAAAAATTTAAAAAAACATCATTTTTGTTTTTTCTCTTGGGATCAATTGGGCGCATAGGGTTAAATATTTATGGAGACTGCATGAAAGGTATGACTAGTCAGTCATACCTACAAAATGTGCAGTTTAAAGTGGCCACTGTCCCCCCTGGGTGAAAATCCCCATGTCCCTTTTTCCCACCCTATTTTCCCACTTTTTTGTTCATTACATTTGGCGGTGTGTGTAAGTGTATTACATGACTCCACAACAGTCACACTTCCAATTTTGTTTCTTGAGATGTTTTTTTTTTTTTTTAATAAAATATTTTATTTGTAAAAAAAAAAAAGTGTGGTGTTTTTATTTAAAAAAAAAAAAAAAAAAGTGTATTTAGCAGGTCAGAAATTGACCTGCATTTAGCCATCCTCCTGTACCAGCAGTGAAGGGGTTAACACCCCCAGCTGCTGTATTTTGTATTTCCACTAGGTGTCTCCTCTCTGCTTCTGTGTCCTTTACTTTGATGTAAGGGACGCATTAGCAGAGAGGAGACACTAGAGGCAGTAAGTAGCACTGCCTCATTCACAGATTTAGAATGCCGGTACATGTGATCGCTGACGCAGCGATCACATGACCCGGCACTACCGACAGAGGCTGAGACTGAACGGTCCGGTACTGGACCGCTCAGTCTCAGCCTGGATTGAATGGTAGCAGCGTGCACGGCGGCGCACTGCTACCATTTAACTCTTGACGTACCAGGACCGTCACTGGTCCTTAAAGCAAATTTACCCTTGACGGTCCTGATACGTCAAGGGTCGTTAAGGGATTTCATACAGTTCTGGACTGAAGAATTTTTCAAAAACAGAAACATTAGAACAAGAGGTTAAGATCAAACGTTAGCGGGTGAAAGACTCATAATTAATGTGTGTGTAAGTGCTGCTGTATACTGATACATTCATTAAACAGCCTCCCAGCAGATGTAGTAGGAATTAATACTGTTAGGGAATTCAGTAATGCCCTTTCCCTCCTGTTCCAGGTATCTAATTGTCTGTCTGCTGTGTCTTTCTGGATGTCCTCCTGTCATCTCAAACCTAACCTTAGCAAAACTGAACTCTGAATTTTCCCTCCCTCTCCAAGCAGCCTTACCCCAGATATTGCCCTCACTGTTAACAACACTACCATCACACCAAACTATACATCACGCTGCCTGGGGGTCACATTTGACTCTGCCTTATCCCTCATTCCTCACATCCAGTCAATCTCCAACTCATCCCACCTCCACCTCCGCAAAATCTCTACAATCTGATCTTTTCTCACCCAAGACACTACTAAAATTCTAGTCCAAACACTCATCATGTCCCGTCTAGACTACTGTAACTCACTGCTAACTGGCCTTCCTCTCACCTGACTAACCCCACTACAGTCCATAATGAACTCAGCAGCACGACTAATCTACCTCACTCATTGCTTCTCCAACACCAGTCCCCTCTGCCAATCCCTACACTGGCTCCCATTAGCACACAGAATTAAATTCAAAATCCTGGTGCTCACCTATAGAGCCCTCACTAACACCTCACCCCCCTATATCTCATCTCTCATTTCCAAATATACTCCCACCCGCCATCTTCACTCTGCACACGACCTTCTCCTCTCCACAGCTCTTATCACATCCTCACACTCCCACTCCTACAGGACTTCTCCCACTCCCACCTACAGGACTTCTCCCACTCCTACAGGACTTCTCCCACTCCCACCTAGAGGACATCTACCTGTTTTCCCCTCAGTTCTGGAATTCCCTCCCCCACCCCATCAGACTCTCCCCCAGTCTTCAGATCTTCAGACGCTCCATGAAAACTCTCCTCTTCAGGGAAGCCTATCATCTACCTCCATAACTTTTATGACCAAGTTCACACCAAAAGCCTGTCCAGCTACTGCTCACTCTCATTCCCTTCTAAAATCTCCATCCCACCTACATCCCTATAACAACCTCACTGTTCACATAGTCTTTTTGTCCCCAACATATCCACCCGTTCCCTGGACCACTGCACTCACCAGCACTTCTCTCTCCCACCCACTGAGCGGCAGTTCATGTGGCAGGAGGCACTTACACCCAATAGCACTTACTCCTTCTGTGTCCAACCTTCCTTCCTCTAGACTGTAAGATCTCACCAGTAGGGGGCCCTCTGATCCTTCTGTTCTCCATATTTGATTTGCACTATTTAATATCTCTGTATGTCTATTCCCTATTGTACAGCGCTGTGGAATTAGTTGGTGCTATATAAATAAATAATAATAGGCACAAGTCTATTCAGAGAAGCACTGCTTTTTCAACATTTTTCAATAAATTTTACTGGCAAAAAGGACAATGATTGTATATATATAATAAGGTGTACTGAAAAATGTTTAAATCTGCACAACTGCTTATTAGTGCAAGAGAGGGTTTTAAAGACATAGAACATGACATAATTTTAACTAGCTTGTCCAGGTAATGTTTGCCTGTAATCACTCTAAGTCATATAACTAAATTAACCCTTTGAGTGCCAGAGGGGCGTGCAACGCATTGCAAAGCAATGCGTTGCGTACCCCTCTGGCACTCAAAGGGTTAAAATGAAAACCTCAGAGCATATAGGAAAGGTGTATTATACAGGAACCGTGCAGTGTATAGTGGTGGGCGGGACACATATAAATGGACATGTTGTAGTTCGTGATGTCTCAACCCAATCACCACAAGGTATCCCTGTTTGATCGCAGGACAATTCAGCCATGAAGCCATGGTTTATTTACCCTAGAGAAAAGACGACTAAGAGGAGACCTTATCACATTGTACAAGTATATGAGAGGTCAATACAAGGATCTCTGCGGTGAGCTATTTATTCCAAGGCCTGATCAGGTGACCAGGGGACACCCCTTGAGATTAGAGGAAAGGGGGTTTAGACTTCAGCAGAGGAAGGGGTATTTTTACAGTAAGGTCTGTTAAATTGTGGAATTCTCTGCCCAAGGAGGTAGTTATGGCAGATACAATGGATACATTTAAGAGAAGATTAGATACATTTCTTTCAAAAGGGAACATACAGAGTTATACTGTTTATCAGTAGGCTGATCAGGAAGGTCTGATAAAGACTAATTTATTTGGTAGCAGGAAAGCTATAAAATTCTCAGTTACTGGGGTATGAGGCGAAGGTTGAACTTGATGGACTTTTTTTCAACCTAATTTACTATGTTACTATGTTACTATGTAAATCAGATAGGTTGAGCTTGTAAAACAAAGGACTTCCGTAGTCCATAATGATGGCAATACGTATTAGATAGGACCCGCTTAAAATGGGGTACATTGGCGAGGTAAGCAAGCTTAAAGTGATAGTATTACTCGAAAACATGTAAATTTAATTCAATAGATAATTTAAAAATAAATTAATTGCGCCGTTTTCGATCTCCCAAACCTTTATGGTTTGGGAGATATCAGTCTGCAAAGTCCCCCCCCCCTCCCCTTGTGCTGACGTCGGCTTTCAAACTTAGAGACGGAGCTTGCGGTCCATAGACCGTCCTGCGGCTCTTCAGCAGAGCCGTGATCGCAGCAGTTACAAATAAATACTTCATTTGAACAGTCTACGTGTGCTTGCAAACCAGGCACATGTTGTAGACTGCTCAAATTAAGTATTTCTTTGTAACTGTCGTGATCACTACTCTGCTGAAGAGCCGCAGGATGGTCTGTGGACCGCGAGCTCCATCTCTAAGTTTGAAAGCTGACGTCAGCACAAGGGGAGGGAGGGGGAAACTTTGCAGACTTATATCTCCCAAACCATAAAGGTTTTGGAGATCGAAAATGGCACAATTAATGTATTTTTAAAATATCTAAAATCAAATTTACATGTTTTTTCAAATATTACTATCACTCTTAAATGTATTTTGGACAAACTATGCAACAAAACTTTCACTTTGAAACACGTGAATTAATACATTGGTATAATATATACTCGACACAGGGTTCACATTTAAGTAATTTGTATGAAGGATTGCTGGATGATAGATTTGGTAAAATCAACAAAATCAAGAATTATATCAATCTACGGTAGTTCTGTAGTGTCTGGAATGTCCGTTTGGTCTAGGTAAGGCATGTCGTCAAAACTTTTAGAAAACTCACAAAAAACAGAGAACACGCTAATAATATCAATAATGCCTCCGAGGACCGTTTTATTCCAAACAAGAGGATCTCCATTGTTGGAGGAACGTAATCGTAAATTCAAATATTTAAACGCTTGGGACTTACAAACTATCAATATTGGCATCAGAGAAGGAGTTTGGATAAAACTGTACTTACAAGTTGAAACAAATAGATTATCTTTCTAAATAATCATCATTCCAGCTGTCTTAATGAAGAATTTAATCTTGATGTGCTTTTACTCTAATTCGTGCTAATCCTATACAAGAGACTAAGACGCTTTTCATTATAACTTCTATTTATCCCATCACAAATTCTGACACAGCAGTTCTGAATAAACCCATATTATCTAGAGAATTTCAGCTATTATAACATTAACTAGTTGAAGAGGCTGTTACACGGGTCACAGTGCCACTGCTAGCCGGTCGCGGTGCAGTCATGCGTAGTAGAGACTGCCCGCTCTGCATCCGAAGGATAACTCAGCTCTGTATCAGCCGTGGCGCGGGCAGTCTCTACTGAGCATGTCTGCGTCATTACACACGTTTTAGAGAATTATTATATAGGATTAGTAGGAGACTGTCTAACTGACATTCTGTATGTATTCATCAATGATATGGACAGGGAAAATTCAGTCATGGTGAGATCTTTTCTATTCTATGTCAATATTTTACATTATTTAGTTAACCACTTTGAATGGTGTGTGCTAATGCACATCATTCAGATAGTGTTTGGGTCAGCTATATATAAACTGCTCCGAAAAATAAAGGGAACACTTAAATGACACAATGTAACTCGAAGTCAATCACACTTCTGTGAAATCACACTGTCCACACAGGAAGCAACACTGACTGACAATCAATTCCACATGCTGTTGTGCAAATGGAACAGACAACAGGTGGAAATTATAGGCAATTAGCAAGACACCCCCAATAAAGGAGTGGTTCTGCAGGTGGTGACCACAGACCACTTCTCAGTTCCTATGCTTCCTGGCTGATGTTTTGGTCACTTTTGAATGCTGGCGGTGCTTTCACTCTAGTGGTAACATGAGACGGAGTCTACAACCCACACAAGTGGCTCAGGTAGTGCAGCTCATCCAGGATGGCACATCAATGCGAGCTGTGGCAAGAAGGTTTGCTGTGTCTGTCAGCGTAGTGTTCAGAGCATGGAGGCGCTACCAGGAGACAGGCCAGTACATCAGGAGACGTGGAGGAGGCCGTAGAAAGGCAACAACCCAGCAGCAGGACCGCTATCTCCGCCTTTGTGCAAGGAGGAGCAGGAGGAGCACTGCCAGAGCCCTGCAAAATGACCTCCAGCAGGCCACAAATGTGCATGTGTCCACTCAAACGGTCAGAAACAGACTCCATGAGGGTGGTATGAGGGCCTGACGTCCACAGGTGGGGGTTGTGCTTACAGCCCAACACCGTGCAGGACGTTTGGCATTTGCCAGAGAACACCAAGATTGGCAAATACGCCACTGGCGCCCTATGCTCTTCACAGATGAAAGCAGGTTCACACTGAGCACATGTGACAGACGTGACAGAGTCTGGAGACACCGTGGAGAACGTTCTGCTGCCTGCAACATCCTCCAGCATGACCGGTTTGGCGGTGGGTCAGTAATGGTGTGGGGTGGCATTTCTTTGGGGGGCCACACAGCCCTCCATGTGCTTGCCAGAGGTAGCCTGACTGCCATTAGGTACCGAGATGAGATCCTCAGACCCCTTGTGAGACCATATGCTGGTGCGGTTGGCCCTGGGTAACTCCTAATGCAAGACAATGCTAGACCTCATGTGGCTGGAGTGTGTCAGCAGTTCCTGCAAGAGGAAGGCATTGATGCTATGGACTGACCAGCCCATTCCCCAGACCTGAATCCGATTGATCACATCTGGGACATCATGTCTCGCTCCATCCACCAACACCACATTGCACCACAGACTGTCCAGGCGTTGGCAGATGCTTTAGTCCAGGTCTGGGAGGACATCCCTCAGGAGACCATCCGCAACCTCATCAGGAGCATGCCCAGGTGTTGTAGGGAGGTCATACGGGCATGTGGAGGCCACACACACTACTGAGCCTCATTTTGACTTGTTTTAAGGACATTACATTAAAAGTTGGATCAGCCTGTAGTGTGGTTTTCCATTTTGATTTTGAGTGTGACTCCATATCCAGACCTCCATGGGTTGATAAATTTGATTTCCATTGAGAATTTTTGTGTGATTTTGTTGTCAGTTCATTCATTCAGATCTAGGATGTGTAATGTTAGTGTTCCCTTTATTTTTTGGAGCAGTGGATGTGTAATCTTAGTGTTCCCTTTATTTTTTTGAGCAGTGTATATATCCATATGACCTTTGTTGTATGATCAGTGTATTTATAGATATGATCTTTGTCTCTGTTTCCTTGCTGCATGTATTTATGATTCAGTGATCGGCAACACTTAACTGTTTGACTCCATCTTTGATATCTGCCAAGTATTAGAATGTAAGTATCCAGCATGAATGATGCCTGTTATACAGATGTCCCAGGACTGGCTGAGTGAATACAGCACCATCATAATGATAGATTGTGCAGGGATTTGCCACCTGCTTTCTGGGTTGACTTTAGGGCTTAAAACGTGGTGTCTCTGAATGGGCAAGATCATTTTCCTTTGAAGAAGCTGAAGTCAAACAATTTTGAGCATCAGCTCAAAAAATTAAAATATTAGGCTCGTGTTTGTTCCTGCTATAGTGCGTTGCGTACCCCTCTGTCACTCAAAGGGTTCGGTACCTTAGCCCGCGTACACGGGATTTTACACTAGTATAATATAACTAGGGACAGAGGTAACATAGTAACGTAGTAGATAAGGCTGAAAAAAGACATGTCCATCAAGTCCAGCCCATGCCAATAACACCCCTGTTGATCCAGAGGAAGGCAAAAAAAAGCCCTCTGGAGCAATTTCCAATCTAGTCCCAAGTGTGTGTGTGTGTGTGTGTGTGGGGGGGGAATTATTCCTTCCCCGGATCAATATCCTATTTGCTCTGAAGCCATCTGTCATAATTGTCAATATTATTCTGTGCTAGATAGGCATCCATTGCTTTTTTGAATGCAGTTGCATTATCTGCAAGCACAACATCCCGAGGCAAAGAATTCCATAGCCTTACCGCCCTTACTGTAAATAATCCCTGCCTTTGTTTTAGTCGAAAGCGCCTTTCCTCTAGTCTTAATGGATGACCTCTTGTTCATAGCCCAGCTCTTTGCATAAATAATTCATTGGATAGTTCTTTGTATTAAATGTGTTTGTAAATGGTAATCATATCACCCCTTAGACGTTTCTTTTCTAATATAAGTGTAAATGGTAATCATATCACCCCTTACACCTCTCTTCTCTAATATAAGTGTAAATGGTATCATATCACCCCTTACACGTCTCTTCTCTAATATAAGTGTAAATGGTATCATATCCCCCCTTAGACGTCTCTTCTCTAATATAAGTGTAAATGGTAATCATATCACCCCTTACACGTCTCTTCTCTAATATAAGTGTAAATGGTATCATATCCCCCCTTAGACGTCTCTTCTCTAATATAAGAGTAAATGGTAATCATATCACCCCTTAGACATATCTTCTCTAATGTAAACAAACCCAGTTTGGCTAGTCTCTCTTTGTAACTCAGATCCTCCAATCCCTTTATCAGTTTGTTGCATGTCTCTGCACCTTTTCCAGTTTAGTAATGTCTTTTTTTAGAACAGGCGCCCAAAATTGTACTCCATATTCTAGATGAGGCCTAACCAAGGATTTATACAGAGGTATGATAATATTATCATCCCTTGCTTCTACACCTCTTTTTATACAGGCTAGTACTCTATTTGCTCTTGCAGCAGCTGAGTGACTCTGCACACTGCTGTGAAGTCTATTGTCTATCAGTTCTCCTAAATTTTTCTCTAATGAGGATTTCCCAAGTTGTTTCCCATTTAGAGTATATGTAGCAAGTTTGTTCTACAGCCCAAATGCATAACCTTACATTTATCTACATTAAATGACATCTGCCACTTTTCTGGCCATTCACTTAATTTATCTAAATCCTTTTGTAGGGAAAAACCATCCAGCTCTGTATGTTTTTCCTTACATAGCTTAGTGTCATTAGCAAAGATTGAGATGTTACTTTCAATTCCCACTTCTAGATCATTAATAAACAAATTAAAAAGCATTGGTCCCAGGACTGAACCCTGCGGCACCCCACTTATAACCTTAGACCAATTTGAAAAAGTTCTATTTACAACAACTCTTTGCCATCTATCATTTAACCAGTTCTCAATCCATGTACAGATAACACCGCCCAAACGCATTCCCCTGCTAACCACATTATTAATCCACATTGGTTTCACTTTACTTCTCATGTGTGTATTCCCCAATGGTATATATTGACGTGTATATTTGCACAAGAGCATTTTAAATAAATTCCATGATTCTTGTGCATTTTTATCTTTGAAAATGACATCCTACTTGATATCCTTTAACACTTCTTTTAACTTTGTAAAATTAGCCTTTTGGAAATTGAATGTTTTGGTTAAACCCTTGCTATTGGGTTTCTCATAACAAACGTCAAAGGATACAATATTGTGGTCACTGCTGCCCAAATGTTCCCTTACTTGCACATTGATACAGTATGATTACATTTAGTAGATATAATATAACTAGGGACAGAGCTGTATAATAGATGATAGACTCCATTACTAGACATGAGGACATAGTACATGTGCGATACAGTAGGATTACATTTAGTACATATAATATAACTAGGGACAGTGGTGTATAATAGATGATAGACTCCGTTACTAGACATGAGGACATAGTACACGTGTGATACAGTAGGATTACATTTAGTATATATAATATAACTAGGGACAGAGGTGTATAATAGATGATACTCCGTTACTAGACATGAGGACATAGTACACGTGTGATACAGTATGATTACATTTAGTACGTATAATATAACTAGGGACAGAGGTGTATAATAGATGATAGACTCCGTTACTAGACATGAGGACATAGTACACGTGCAATACTGTATGATTACATTTAGTACGTATAATATAACTAGGGACAGAGGTGTATAATAGATGATAGACTCCGTCACTAGACATGAGGACACAGTACACGTGTGATACAGTATGATTACATTTAGTACATATAATATAACTAGGGACAGAGGTGTATAATAGATGATAGACTCCGTTACTACACATGAGGACATAGTACACGTGTGATACAGTATGATTACATTTAGTACATATAATATAACTAGGGACAGAGGTGTATAATAGATGATAGACTCCGTTACTAGACATGAGGACATAGTACACGTGTGATACAATACGATTACATTTAGTACATATAATATAACTGGGAACAGAGGTGTATAATAGATGATAGACTCCGTTACTAGACATGAGGACATAGTACACGTGTGATACAGTACGATTACATTTAGTACATATAATATAACTAGGGACAGAGGTGTATAATAGATGATAGACTCCGTTACTAGACATGAGGACATAGTACACGTGTGATACAGTATGATTACATTTAGTACATATAATATAACTAGGGACAGAGGGGTATAATAGATGATAGACTCCGTTACTAGACATGAGGACATAGTACACGTGTGATACAGTATGATTACATTTAGTACATATAATATAACTAAGGACAGAGGTGTATAATAGATGATAGTATCCGTTACTAGACATGAGGACATAGTACACGTGTGATACAGTATGATTACATTTAGTACATATAATATAACTAGGGACAGAGGTGTATAATAGATGATAGTATCCGTTACTAGACATGAGGACATAGTACACGTGTGATACAGTATGATTACATTTAGTACATATAATATAACTAGGGACAGAGGTGTATAATAGATGATAGACTCCGTTACTAGACATGAAGACATAGTACACATGTGATACAATACGATTAAATTTAGTACATATAATATAACTAGGGACAGAGGTGTATAATAGATGATAGACTCCGTTACTAGACATGAAGACATAGTACACATGTGATACAATACGATTAAATTTAGTACATATAATATAACTAGGGACAGAGGTGTATAATAGATGATAGACTCCGTTACTAGACATGAGGACATAGTACACGTGTGATACAGTAGGATTACATTTAGTACATATAATATAACTGAGGACAGAGGTGTATAATAGATGATAGTATCCGTTACTAGACATGAGGACATAGTACACGTGTGATACAGTAGGATTACATTTAGTACATATAATATAACTAGGGACAGAGGTGTATAATAGATGATAGTATCCGTTACTAGACATGAGGACATAGTACACGTGCGATACAGTATGATTACATTTAGTACATATAATATAACTAGGGACAGAGGTGTATAATAGATGATAGACTCCGTTACTAGACATGAGGACACAGTACACGTGTGATACAGTAGGATTACATTTAGTACATATAATATAACTAGGGACAGAGGTGTATAATAGATGATAGACTCCGTTACTAGACATGAGGACACAGTACACGTGTGATACAATACGATTACATTTAGTACATATAATATAACTAGGGACAGAGGTGTATAATAGATGATAGTATCCGTTACTAGATATGAGGACATAGTACACGTGTGATACCGTATGATTACATTTAGTACATATAATATAACTAGGGACAGAGGTGTATAATAGATGATAGACTCCGTTACTAGACATGAGGACATAGTACACGTGTGATACAGTATGATTACATTTAGTACATATAATATAACTAGGGACAGAGGTGTATAATAGATGATAGACTCCGTTACTAGACATGAGGACATAGTACACGTGTGATACAGTAGGATTACATTTAGTACATATAATATAACTAGGGACAGAGGTGTATAATAGATGATAGACTCCGTTACTAGACATGAGGACATAGTACACGTGTGATACAGTATGATTACATTTAGTACATATAATATAACTAGGGACAGAGGGGTATAATAGATGATAGACTCCGTTACTAGACATGAGGACATAGTACACGTGTGATACAGTATGATTACATTTAGTACATATAATATAACTAGGGACAGAGGTGTATAATAGATGATAGTATCCGTTACTAGACATGAGGACATAGTACACGTGTGATACAGTATGATTACATTTAGTACATATAATATAACTAGGGACAGAGGTGTATAATAGATGATAGTATCCGTTACTAGACATGAGGACATAGTACACGTGTGATACAGTATGATTACATTTAGTACATATAATATAACTAGGGACAGAGGTGTATAATAGATGATAGACTCCGTTACTAGACATGAGGACATAGTACACGTGTGATACAGTATGCTTACATTTAGTACATATAATATAACTAGGGACAGAGGTGTATAATAGATGATAGACTCCGTTACTAGACATGAAGACATAGTACACATGTGATACAATACGATTAAATTTAGTACATATAATATAACTAGGGACAGAGGTGTATAATAGATGATAGACTCCGTTACTAGACATGAGGACATAGTACACGTGTGATACAGTAGGATTACATTTAGTACATATAATATAACTGAGGACAGAGGTGTATAATAGATGATAGTATCCGTTACTAGACATGAGGACATAGTACACGTGTGATACAGTAGGATTACATTTAGTACATATAATATAACTAGGGACAGAGGTGTATAATAGATGATAGTATCCGTTACTAGACATGAGGACATAGTACACGTGCGATACAGTATGATTACATTTAGTACATATAATATAACTAGGGACAGAGGTGTATAATAGATGATAGACTCCGTTACTAGACATGAGGACATAGTACACGTGTGATACAGTATGATTACATTTAGTACACATAATATAACTAGGGACAGAGGTGTATAATAGATGATAGACTCCGTTACTAGACATGAGGACATAGTACACGTGTGATACAGTATGATTACATTTAGTACATATAATATAACTAGGGACAGAGCTGTATAATAGATGATAGTATCCGTTACTAGATATGAGGACATAGTACACGTGTGATACAGTATGATTACATTTAGTACATATAATATAACTGGGGACAGAGGTGTATAATAGATGATAGACTCCGTTACTAGACATGAGGACATAGTACACGTGTGATACAGTATGATTACATTTAGTACATATAATATAACTAGGGACAGAGCTGTATAATAGATGATAGTATCCGTTACTAGACATGAAGACATAGTACATGTGTGATACAGTATGATTACATTTAGTACATATAATATAACTAGGGACAGAGCTGTATAATAGATGATAGTATCCGTTACTAGATATGAGGACATAGTACACGTGTGATACAGTATGATTACATTTAGTACATATAATATAACTAGGGACAGAGGTGTATAATAGATGATAGACTCCGTTACTAGACATGAGGACATAGTACACGTGTGATACAGTATGATTACATTTAGTACATATAATATAACTAGGGACAGAGCTGTATAATAGATGATAGTATCCGTTACTAGACATGAAGACATAGTACACGTGTGATACAGTAGGATTACATTTAGTACATATAATATAACTAGGGACAGAGGTGTATAATAGATGATAGTATCCGTTACTAGATATGAGGACATAGTACACGTGTGATACAGTATGATTACATTTAGTACATATAATATAACTGGGGACAGAGGTGTATAATAGATGATAGACTCCGTTACTAGACATGAGGACATAGTACACGTGTGATACAGTATGATTACATTTAGTACATATAATATAACTAGGGACAGAGCTGTATAATAGATGATAGACTCCGTTACTAGACATGAGGACATAGTACACGTGTGATACAGTATGATTACATTTAGTACATATAATATAACTAGGGACAGAGCTGTATAATAGATGATAGTATCCGTTACTAGACATGAGGACATAGTACACGTGTGATACAGTATGATTACATTTAGTACATGTAATATAACTAGGGACAGAGGTGTATAATAGATGATAGACTCCGTTACTAGACATGAGGACATAGTACACGTGTGATACAGTATGATTACATTTAGTACATATAATATAACTAGGGACAGAGGTGTATAATAGATGATAGTATCCGTTACTAGACATGAGGACATAGTACACGTGTGATACAGTACAATTACATTTAGTACATATAATATAACTAGGGACAGAGGTGTATAATAGATGATAGACTCCGTTACTAGACATGAGGACATAGTACACGTGTGATACAGTATGATTACCTTTAGTACATATAATATAACTAGGGACAGAGGTGTATAATAGATGATAGTATCCGTTACTAGACATGAGGACATAGTACACGTGTGATACAGTACAATTACATTTAGTACATATAATATAACTAGGGACAGAGGTGTATAATAGATGATAGACTCCGTTACTAGACATGAGGACACAGTACACATGTGATACAGTATGATTACCTTTAGTACATATAATATAACTAGGGACAGAGGTGTATAATAGATGATAGTATCCGTTACTAGACATGAGGACATAGTACACGTGTGATATAGGATGATTACACAGCAGTAATATGAGGAATACAAGTCGTTTTTCTGGTGAGTCTGGTGGTTTTTCTGTTGTAATAAATAATTGTGTCATCACCTGAGATATGTGGATTCATTTTAATTTCTCTTTTTAGTTTTCTAACAGTAGATTTCACTTCTTATAAGGACTGGAGCTGTGCAGACTATCTCACTGCCACGTGTTCCTATTACAGTGACTGGAGCTGTGCAGAGTATCTCACTACCACATGTTCCTGTTACAAGTACTGGAACTGTGCAGACTATTTCACTACCGTATGTCCTTATTACAGGGGCTGGAACTGTGCAGACTATCTCACAACCGTATGTCCTTATTACAGGGGCTGGAACTGTGCAGACTATTTCACTACCGTATGTCCTTATTACAGGTGCTGGGACTGTGCAGACTATCTCACTACCGCATGTTCCTATTACAGGGACTGGAACTGTGCAGACTATCTCACTACCACATGATCCTATTACAGGGGCTGGAACTGTGCAGACTATCTCACTACCGTATGTTCCTATTACAGTGACTGGAACTGTGCAGACTATCTCACTACCACATGATCCTATTACATGCACTAGAACTGTGCAGACTATCTCACTACAACATGATCCTATTCCATGGACTGGAACTGTGCAGACTATCTCACTACAACATGATCCTATTACAGGGACTGGAACTGTGCAGACTATCTCACTACAACATGATCCTATTACAGGGACTGGAACTGTGCAGACTATCTCACTACCACATGATCCTATTACAGGGACTGGAACTGTGCAGACTATCTCACTACCACATGATCCTATTACAGGGACTGGAACTGTGCAGACTATCTCACTACCACATAATCCTATTACATGGACTAGAACTGTGCAGACTATCTCACTACCACATGATCCTATTACAGGGACTGGAACTGTGCAGACTATCTCACTACCACATGATCCTATTACAGGGACTGGAACTGTGCAGACTATCTCACTACCACATAATCCTATTACATGGACTAGAACTGTGCAGACTATCTCACTACCGCATGTTCCTATTACATGGACTGGATCTGTGCAGACTATCTCACTACCACATGATCCTATTACAGGGACTGGAACTGTGCAGACTATCTCACCACCACATGTTCCTATTACAGGGACTGGAACTGTGCAGACTATCTCACTACAACATGATCCTATTACATGGACTGGAACTGTGCAGACTATCTCACTACCACATGATCCTATTACAGGGACTGGATCTGTGCAGACTATCTCACTACCGTATGCTCCTATTACAGGGACTGGAACTGTGAAGACTATCTCACCACCACATGTTCCTATTACAGGGACTGGAACTGTGCAGACTATCTCACTACAACATGATCCTATTACAGGGACTGGAACTGCGCAGACTATCTCACTACCACATGATCCTATTACAGGGACTAGAACTGTGCAGACTATTTCACTACTACATGTTCCTATTACAGGGACTGGAACTGTGCAGACTATCTCACCACCACATGTTCCTATTACAGGGACTGGAACTGTGCAGACTATCTCACTACCACATGTTCCTATTACATGGACTGGAACTGTGCAGACTATCTCACTACCGTATGTCCTTATTACAGGGACTGGAACTGTGCAGACTATCTCACTACCACATGATCCTGTTACAGGGACTGGAACTGTGCAGACTATCTCACTACCACATGTTCCTATTACAGTGACTGGAACTGTGCAGACTATCTCACTACCACATGTTCCTATTACAGTGACTGGAACTGTGCAGACTATCTCACTACCACATGATCCTATTACAGGGACTGGAACTGTGCAGACTATCTCACTACCACATGTTCCTATTACAGGGACTGGAACTGTGCAGACTATCTCACTACCACATGATCCTATTACAGGGAGTGGAACTGTGCAGACTATCTCACTACCACATGATCCTATTACAGGGACTGGAACTGTGCAGACTATCTCACTACCACATGTTCCTATTACAGGGACTGGAACTGTGCAGACTATCTCACTACCACATGATCCTATTACAGGGAGTGGAACTGTGCAGACTATCTCACTACCACATGATCCTATTACATGGACTAGAACTGTGCAGACTATCTCACCACCACATGTTACTATTACAGGGACTGGAGCTGTGCAGACTATCTCACTACCGTATGTCCTTATTACATGGACTAGAACTGTGCAGACTATCTCACTACAACATGATCCTTATTACAGGGACTGGAACTGTGCAGACTATCTCACTACCACATGATCCTATTACAGGGACTAGAACTGTGCAGACTATCTCACTACCACATGATCCTTATTACAGGGACTGGAACTGTGCAGACTATCTCACTACAACATGATCCTATTACAGGGACTGGAACTGTGCAGACTATCTCACTACCACATGATCCTATTACAGGGACTGGAACTGTGCAGACTATCTCACTACCACATGTTCCTATTACATGGACTGGAACTGTGCAGACTATCTCACTACCACATGTTCCTATTACAGGGACTGGAACTGTGCAGACTATCTCACTACCACATGATCCTATTACAGGGACTGGAACTGTGCAGACTATCTCACTACAACATGATCCTATTACAGGGACTGGAGCTGTGCAGACTATCTCACTACCACATGTTCCTATTACATGGACTGGAACTGTGCAGACTATCTCACTACCACATGATCCTATTACAGTGACTGGAGCTGTGCAGACTATCTCACTACCACATGATCCTATTACAGGGAGTGGAACTGTGCAGACTATCTCACTACCACATGATCCTATTACAGGGAGTGGAACTGTGCAGACTATCTCTCCACCACATGATCCTATTACAGGGACTGGAACTGTGCAGACTATCTCACTACCACATGTTCCTATTACAGGGACTGGAACTGTGCAGACTATCTCACTACAACATGATCCTATTACAGGGACTGGAACTGTGCAGACTATCTCACTACCACATGTTCCTATTACAGGGACTGGAACTGTGCAGACTATCTCACTACCACATGATCCTATTACAGGGACTGGAACTGTGCAGACTATCTCACTACCACATGTTCCTATTACAGGGACTGGAACTGTGCAGACTATCTCACTACCACATGATCCTATTACAGGGACTGGAACTGTGCAGACTATCTCACTACAACATGTTCCTATTACAGGGACTAGAACTGTGCAGACTATCTCACTACAACATGATCCTATTACAGGGACTGGAGCTGTGCAGACTATCTCACTACCACATGATCCTGTTACAGGGACTGGAACTGTGCAGACTATCTCACTACCACATGTTCCTATTACAGGGACTGGAACTGTGCAGACTATCTCACCACCACATGTTCCTATTACATGGACTGGAACTGTGCAGACTATCTCACTACCACATGATCCTATTACAGGGACTGGAACTGTGCAGACTATCTCACTACCGCATGTTCCTATTACAGGGACTGGAACTGTGCAGACTATCTCACTACCACATGTTCCTATTACATGGACTGGAACTGTGCAGACTATCTCACTACCACATGATCCTATTACAGGGACTGGAACTGTGCAGACTATCTCACTACCACATGATCCTATTACATGGACTGGAACTGTGCAGACTATCTCACTACCACATGTTCCTATTACAGGGACTGGAACTGTGCAGACTATCTCACTACCACATGATCCTATTACAGGGACTGGAACTGTGCAGACTATCTCACTACCACATGATCCTATTACAGTGACTGGAACTGTGCAGACTATCTCACTACCACATGTTCCTATTACAGGGACTGGAACTGTGCAGACTATCTCACTACCACATGTTCCTATTACAGGGACTGGAACTGTGCAGACTATCTCACTACCACATGATCCTATTACAGGGAGTGGAACTGTGCAGACTATCTCACTACCACATGATCCTATTACAGGGACTGGAACTGTGCAGACTATCTCACTACCACATGATCCTATTACAGGGACTGGAACTGTGCAGACTATCTCACTACCACATGTTCCTATTACAGGGACTGGAACTGTGCAGACTATCTCACTACCACATGATCCTATTACAGTGACTGGAACTGTGCAGACTATCTCACTACCACATGTTCCTATTACAGGGACTGGAACTGTGCAGACTATCTCACTACCACATGTTCCTATTACAGGGACTGGAACTGTGCAGACTATCTCACTACCACATGTTCCTATTACATGGACTGGAACTGTGCAGACTATCTCACTACCACATGATCCTATTACAGGGACTGGAACTGTGCAGACTATCTCACTACCACATGTTCCTATTACATGGACTGGAACTGTGCAGACTATCTCACTACCACATGATCCTATTACATGGACTGGAACTGTGCAGACTATCTCACTACCACATGATCCTATTACATGGACTAGAACTGTGCAGACTATCTCACTACCACATGTTCCTATTACAGGGACTGGAACTGTGCAGACTATCTCACTACCACATGATCCTATTACAGGGACTGGAACTGTGCAGACTATCTCACTACCGCATGATCCTATTACATGGACTGGAACTGTGCAGACTATCTCACTACCACATGTTCCTATTACAGGGACTGGATCTGTGCAGACTATCTCACTACCGCATGTTCCTATTACAGGGACTGGATCTGTGCAGACTATCTCACTACCGCATGTTCCTATTACAGGGACTGGAACTGTGCAGACTATCTCACTACCACATGTTCCTATTACAGGGACTGGAACTGTGCAGACTATCTCACTACCACATGTTCCTATTACAGGGACTGGAACTGTGCAGACTATCTCACTACCACATGTTCCTATTACAGGGACTGGAACTGTGCAGACTATCTCACTACCACATGATCCTATTACAGGGACTGGAACTGTGCAGACTATCTCACTACCACATGATCCTATTACAGGGACTGGAACTGTGCAGACTATCTCACTACCGCATGATCCTATTACATGGACTGGAACTGTGCAGACTATCTCACTACCACATGTTCCTATTACAGGGACTGGATCTGTGCAGACTATCTCACTACCGCATGTTCCTATTACAGGGACTGGATCTGTGCAGACTATCTCACTACCACATGTTCCTATTACAGGGACTGGAACTGTGCAGACTATCTCACTACCACATGATCCTATTACAGGGACTGGAACTGTGCAGACTATCTCACTACCACATGATCCTATTACATGGACTGGAACTGTGCAGACTATCTCACTACCACATGATCCTATTACAGGGACTGGAACTGTGCAGACTATCTCACTACCACATGATCCTATTACAGGGACTGGAACTGTGCAGACTATCTCACTACCACATGATCCTATTACAGGGACTGGAGCTGTGCAGACTATCTCACTACCACATGATCCTATTACAGGGACTGGAACTGTGCAGACTATCTCACTACCACATGATCCTATTACAGGGACTGGAACTGTGCAGACTATCTCACTACCACATGATCCTATTACAGGGAGTGGAACTGTGCAGACTATCTCACCACCACATGATCCTATTACAGGGACTGGAACTGTGCAGACTATCTCACTACCACATAATCCTATTACATGGACTAGAACTGTGCAGACTATCTCACTACCACATGTTCCTATTACAGGGACTGGAACTGTGCAGACTATCTCACTACCGCATGTTCCTATTACATGGACTGGAACTGTGCAGACTATCTCACTACCACATGATCCTATTACAGGGACTGGAACTGTGCAGACTATCTCACTACCACATGATCCTATTACAGGGACTGGAACTGTGCAGACTATCTCACTACCACATGTTCCTATTACAGGGACTGGAACTGTGCAGACTATCTCACTACAACATGATCCTATTACAGGGACTGGAACTGTGCAGACTATCTCACTACAACATGTTCCTATTACAGGGACTGGAACTGTGCAGACTATCTCACTACCACATGTTCCTATTACAGGGACTGGAACTGTGCAGACTATCTCACTACCACATGATCCTATTACAGGGACTGGAGCTGTGCAGACTATCTCACTACCGCATGTTCCTATTACAGGGACTGGAACTGTGCAGACTATCTCACTACCACATGTTCCTATTACAGGGACTGGAACTGTGCAGACTATCTCACCACCACATGTTCCTATTACATGGACTGGAACTGTGCAGACTATCTCACTACCACATGATCCTATTACAGGGACTGGAACTGTGCAGACTATCTCACTACCACATGATCCTATTACAGGGACTGGAACTGTGCAGACTATCTCACTACCACATGATCCTATTACAGGGACTGGAACTGTGCAGACTATCTCACTACCACATGATCCTATTACATGGACTGGAACTGTGCAGACTATCTCACTACCACATGTTCCTATTACATGGACTGGAACTGTGCAGACTATCTCACTACCACATGTTCCTATTACAGGGACTGGAACTGTGCAGACTATCTCACTACCACATGATCCTATTACAGGGACTGGAACTGTGCAGACTATCTCACTACAACATGATCCTATTACAGGGACTGGAACTGTGCAGACTATCTCACTACCACATGTTCCTATTACAGGGACTGGAACTGTGCAGACTATCTCACTACCACATGTTCCTATTACAGGGACTGGAACTGCGCAGACTATCTCACTACCACATGTTCCTATTACATGGACTGGAACTGTGCAGACTATCTCACTACCACATGATCCTATTACAGGGACTGGAACTGTGCAGACTATCTCACTACCACATGTTCCTATTACAGGGACTGGAACTGTGCAGACTATCTCACTACCACATGTTCCTATTACAGGGAGTGGAACTGTGCAGACTATCTCACTACCACATGTTCCTATTACAGGGAGTGGAACTGTGCAGACTATCTCACTACCACATGATCCTATTACAGGGACTGGAACTGTGCAGACTATCTCACTACCACATGATCCTGTTACAGGGAGTGGAACTGTGCAGACTATCTCACTACAACATGTTCCTATTACAGGGACTGGAACTGTGCAGACTATCTCACTACCACATGTTCCTATTACATGGACTGGAACTGTGCAGACTATCTCACTACCACATGATCCTATTACATGGACTGGAGCTGTGCAGACTATCTCACTACCACATGATCCTATTACAGGGAGTGGAACTGTGCAGACTATCTCACTACCACATGATCCTATTACAGGGACTGGAACTGTGCAGACTATCTCACTACCACATGATCCTATTACATGGACTGGAGCTGTGCAGACTATCTCACTACCACATGATCCTATTACAGGGAGTGGAACTGTGCAGACTATCTCACTACCACATGATCCTATTACAGGGAGTGGAACTGTGCAGACTATCTCACTACCACATGATCCTATTACATGGACTGGAGCTGTGCAGACTATCTCACTACCACATGATCCTATTACAGGGAGTGGAACTGTGCAGACTATCTCACTACCACATGATCCTATTACAGGGACTGGAACTGTGCAGACTATCTCACTACCACATGATCCTATTACAGGGACTGGAACTGTGCAGACTATCTCACTACAACATGTTCCTATTACAGGGACTGGAACTGTGCAGACTATCTCACTACCACATGATCCTATTACATGGACTGGAACTGTGCAGACTATCTCACTACCACATGATCCTATTACATGGACTGGAACTGTGCAGACTATCTCACTACCACATGATCCTATTACAGGGACTGGAACTGTGCAGACTATCTCACTACAACATGATCCTATTACAGGGACTGGAACTGTGCAGACTATCTCACTACCACATGATCCTATTACAGGGACTGGAACTGTGCAGACTATCTCACTACCACATGTTCCTATTACATGGACTGGAACTGTGCAGACTATCTCACTACCACATGATCCTATTACAGGGAGTGGAACTGTGCAGACTATCTCACTACCACATGTTCCTATTACAGGGACTGGAACTGTGCAGACTATCTCACTACCACATGATCCTATTACAGGGACTGGAACTGTGCAGACTATCTCACTACCACATGTTCCTATTACAGGGACTGGAACTGTGCAGACTATCTCACTACCACATGTTCCTATTACAGGGACTGGAACTGTGCAGACTATCTCACTACCACATGATCCTATTACAGGGACTGGAACTGTGCAGACTATCTCACTACCACATGTTCCTATTACATGGACTGGAGCTGTGCAGACTATCTCACTACCACATGTTCCTATTACAGGGACTGGAACTGTGCAGACTATCTCACTACCACATGATCCTATTACAGGGACTGGAACTGTGCAGACTATCTCACTACCACATGATCCTATTACAGGGACTGGAACTGTGCAGACTATCTCACTACCACATGATCCTATTACAGGGACTGGAACTGTGCAGACTATCTCACTACCACATGTTCCTATTACAGGGACTGGAACTGTGCAGACTATCTCACTACCACATGATCCTATTACAGGGACTGGAACTGTGCAGACTATCTCACTACCACATGATCCTATTACATGGACTGGAACTGTGCAGACTATCTCACCACCACATGTTCCTATTACAGGGACTGGAACTGTGCAGACTATCTCACTACCACATGATCCTATTACAGGGACTGGAACTGTGCAGACTATCTCACTACCACATGTTCCTATTACAGGGAGTGGAACTGTGCAGACTATCTCACTACCACATGATCCTATTACATGGACTGGAACTGTGCAGACTATCTCACCACCACATGTTCCTATTACAGGGACTGGAACTGTGCAGACTATCTCACTACCACATGATCCTATTACAGGGACTGGAACTGTGCAGACTATCTCACTACCACATGATCCTATTACATGGACTGGAACTGTGCAGACTATCTCACTACAACATGTTCCTATTACAGGGACTGGAACTGTGCAGACTATCTCACTACAACATGTTCCTATTACAGGGACTGGAACTGTGCAGACTATCTCACTACAACATGTTCCTATTACAGGGACTGGAACTGTGCAGACTATCTCACTACCACATGATCCTATTACAGGGACTGGAACTGTGCAGACTATCTCACTACCACATGATCCTATTACAGGGACTGGAACTGTGCAGACTATCTCACTACCACATGTTCCTATTACATGGACTGGAACTGTGCAGACTATCTCACTACCACATGATCCTATTACAGGGACTGGAACTGTGCAGACTATCTCACTACCACATGATCCTATTACAGGGACTGGAACTGTGCAGACTATCTCACTACCACATGTTCCTATTACAGGGACTAGAACTGTGCAGACTATCTCACTACCACATGATCCTATTACATGGACTGGAACTGTGCAGACTATCTCACTACCACATGATCCTATTACAGTGACTGGAACTGTGCAGACTATCTCACTACCACATGATCCTATTACAGGGACTGGAACTGTGCAGACTATCTCACTACCACATGATCCTATTACAGTGACTGGAACTGTGCAGACTATCTCACTACCACATGTTCCTATTACATGGACTGGAACTGTGCAGACTATCTCACTACCACATGATCCTATTACATGGACTGGAACTGTGCAGACTATCTCACTACCACATGTTCCTATTACAGTGACTGGAACTGTGCAGACTATCTCACTACCACATGTTCCTATTACAGTGACTGGAACTGTGCAGACTATCTCACTACCACATGATCCTATTACAGTGACTGGAACTGTGCAGACTATCTCACTACCACATGTTCCTATTACAGTGACTGGAACTGTGCAGACTATCTCACTACCACATGTTCCTATTACAGGGACTGGAACTGTGCAGACTATCTCACTACAACATGATCCTATTACAGGGACTGGAACTGTGCAGACTATCTCACTACCACATGTTCCTATTACAGGGACTGGAACTGTGCAGACTATCTCACTACCACATGATCCTATTACAGGGACTGGAACTGTGCAGACTATCTCACTACCACATGATCCTATTACAGTGACTGGAACTGTGCAGACTATCTCACTACCACATGTTCCTATTACATGGACTGGAACTGTGCAGACTATCTCACTACCGCATGATCCTATTACATGGACTGGAACTGTGCAGACTATCTCACTACCACATGATCCTATTACATGGACTGGAACTGTGCAGACTATCTCACTACCGCATGATCCTATTACATGGACTGGAACTGTGCAGACTATCTCACTACCACATGTTCCTATTACATGGACTGGAACTGTGCAGACTATCTCACTACCGCATGTTCCTATTACAGGGACTGGAACTGTGCAGACTATCTCACTACCACATGATCCTATTACAGGGACTGGAACTGTGCAGACTATCTCACTACCACATGATCCTATTACAGGGACTGGAACTGTGCAGACTATCTCACTACCACATGATCCTATTACAGGGACTGGAGCTGTGCAGACTATCTCACTACCGCATGTTCCTATTACAGGGACTGGAACTGTGCAGACTATCTCACTACCACATGTTCCTATTACAGGGACTGGAACTGTGCAGACTATCTCACTACCACATGTTCCTATTACATGGACTGGAACTGTGCAGACTATCTCACTACCGCATGTTCCTATTACAGGGACTGGAACTGTGCAGACTATCTCACTACCACATGTTCCTATTACAGGGACTGGAACTGTGCAGACTATCTCACTACCACATGATCCTATTACATGGACTGGAACTGTGCAGACTATCTCACTACCACATGATCCTATTACATGGACTGGAACTGTGCAGACTATCTCACTACCACATGTTCCTATTACAGGGACTGGAACTGTGCAGACTATCTCACTACCACATAATCCTATTACAGGGACTGGAACTGTGCAGACTATCTCACTACCACATGTTCCTATTACAGGGACTGGAACTGTGCAGACTATCTCACTACCACATGATCCTATTACATGGACTGGAACTGTGCAGACTATCTCACTACCACATGATCCTATTACATGGACTGGAACTGTGCAGACTATCTCACTACCACATGTTCCTATTACAGGGACTGGAACTGTGCAGACTATCTCACTACCACATGATCCTATTACATGGACTGGAACTGTGCAGACTATCTCACTACCACATGATCCTATTACAGGGACTGGAACTGTGCAGACTATCTCACTACCGCATGTTCCTATTACATGGACTGTAATTGTGCAGACTATCTCACTACCACATGATCCTATTACAGGGACTGGAACTGTGCAGACTATCTCACTACCACATGATCCTATTACATGGACTGGAACTGTGCAGACTATCTCACTACCACATGTTCCTATTACAGGGACTGGAGCTGTGCAGACTATCTCACTACCGCATGTTCCTATTACATGGACTGTAATTGTGCAGACTATCTCACTACCACATGATCCTATTACAGGGACTGGAACTGTGCAGACTATCTCACTACCACATGATCCTATTACATGGACTGGAACTGTGCAGACTATCTCACTACCACATGATCCTATTACAGGGACTGGAACTGTGCAGACTATCTCACTACCGCATGTTCCTATTACATGGACTGTAATTGTGCAGACTATCTCACTACCACATGATCCTATTACAGGGACTGGAACTGTGCAGACTATCTCACTACCACATGATCCTATTACATGGACTGGAACTGTGCAGACTATCTCACTACCACATGATCCTATTACAGGGACTGGAACTGTGCAGACTATCTCACTACCACATGATCCTATTACATGGACTGGAACTGTGCAGACTATCTCACTACCGCATGTTCCTATTACAGGGACTGGAACTGTGCAGACTATCTCACTACCACATGATCCTATTACATGGACTGGAACTGTGCAGACTATCTCACTACAACATGTTCCTATTACAGGGACTGGAACTGTGCAGACTATCTCACTACCACATGATCCTATTACATGGACTGGAACTGTGCAGACTATCTCACTACAACATGATCCTATTACAGGGACTAGAACTGTGCAGACTATCTCACTACCACATGATCCTATTACAGGGAGTGGAACTGTGCAGACTATCTCACTACCACATGTTCCTATTACATGGACTGGAACTGTACAGACTATCTCACTACCACATGATCCTATTACAGGGACTAGAACTGTGCAGACTATCTCACTACCGCATGATCCTATTACATGGACTGGAACTGTGCAGACTATCTCACTACCGTATGTCCTTATTACAGGGACTGGAACTGTGCAGACTATCTCACTACCACATGATCCTATTACATGGACTAGAACTGTGCAGACTATCTCACTACCACATGATCCTATTACAGGGAGTGGAACTGTGCAGACTATCTCACTACCACATGATCCTATTACAGGGACTGGAACTGTGCAGACTATCTCACTACCACATGATCCTATTACAGGGACTGGAACTGTGCAGACTATCTCACTACCGCATGATCCTATTACATGGACTGGAACTGTGCAGACTATCTCACTACCGTATGTCCTTATTACAGGGACTGGAACTGTGCAGACTATCTCACTACCGCATGATCCTATTACATGGACTGGAACTGTGCAGACTATCTCACTACCACATGATCCTATTACAGGGACTGGAACTGTGCAGACTATCTCACTACCACATGATCCTATTACAGTGACTGGAACTGTGCAGACTATCTCACTACAACATGTTCCTATTACAGTGACTGGAACTGTGCAGACTATCTCACTACAACATGTTCCTATTACAGGGACTGGAACTGTGCAGACTATCTCACTACAACATGTTCCTATTACAGGGACTGGAACTGTGCAGACTATCTCACTACCGCATGATCCTATTACATGGACTGGAACTGTGCAGACTATCTCACTACCACATGATCCTATTACAGGGAGTGGAACTGTGCAGACTATCTCACTACCACATGATCCTATTACAGGGACTGGAGCTGTGCAGACTATCTCACTACCACATGTTCCTATTACAGGGACTAGAACTGTGCAGACTATCTCACTACCGCATGATCCTATTACAGGGACTGGAACTGTGCAGACTATCTCACTACCACATGTTCCTATTACATGGACTGGAACTGTGCAGACTATCTCACTACCACATGATCCTATTACAGGGACTGGAACTGTGCAGACTATCTCACTACCACATGTTCCTATTACATGGACTGGAACTGTGCAGACTATCTCACTACCACATGTTCCTATTACAGGGACTGGAACTGTGCAGACTATCTCACTACCACATGTTCCTATTACATGGACTGGAACTGTGCAGACTATCTCACTACCACATGTTCCTATTACAGGGACTGGAACTGTGCAGACTATCTCACTACCACATGATCCTATTACAGGGACTAGAACTGTGCAGACTATCTCACTACCACATGTTCCTATTACATGGACTGGAACTGTGCAGACTATCTCACTACCACATGTTCCTATTACAGGGACTGGAACTGTGCAGACTATCTCACTACCACATGATCCTATTACATGGACTGGAACTGTGCAGACTATCTCACTACCGCATGTTCCTATTACATGGACTGGAACTGTGCAGACTATCTCACTACCACATGTTCCTATTACAGGGACTGGAACTGTGCAGACTATCTCACTACCGCATGATCCTATTACAGGGACTGGAACTGTGCAGACTATCTCACTACCACATGATCCTATTACAGGGACTGGAACTGTGCAGACTATCTCACTACCACATGTTCCTATTACATGGACTGGAACTGTGCAGACTATCTCACTACCACATGATCCTATTACATGGACTGGAACTGTGCAGACTATCTCACTACCACATGATCCTATTACATGGACTGTAACTGTGCAGACTATCTCACTACCGCATGTTCCTATTACAGGGACTGGAACTGTGCAGACTATCTCACTACCACATGTTCCTATTACAGTGACTGGAACTGTGCAGACTATCTCACTACCACATGTTCCTATTACAGGGAGTGGATCTGTGCAGACTATCTCACTACCACATGTTCCTATTACAGGGACTGGAACTGTGCAGACTATCTCACTACCACATGTTCCTATTACAGGGAGTGGAACTGTGCAGACTATCTCACTACCACATGTTCATATTACAGGGACTGGAACTGTGCAGACTATCTCACTACCACATGATCCTGTTACAGGGACTGGAACTGTGCAGACTATCTCACTACCACATGATCCTATTACAGGGACTGGAACTGTGCAGACTATCTCACTACCACATGTTCCTATTACAGGGACTGGAACTGTGCAGACTATCTCACTACCACATGATCCTATTACAGGGAGTGGAACTGTGCAGACTATCTCACTACCACATGTTCCTATTACAGGGACTGGAACTGTGCAGACTATCTCACCACCACATGTTCCTATTACAGGGACTGGAACTGTGCAGACTATCTCACTACCACATGATCCTATTACATGGACTGGAACTGTGCAGACTATCTCACTACCACATGATCCTATTACATGGACTGGAACTGTGCAGACTATCTCACTACCACATGATCCTATTACAGGGACTGGAACTGTGCAGACTATCTCACTACCACATGATCCTATTACAGGGACTGGAACTGTGCAGACTATCTCACTACCACATGATCCTATTACAGGGACTGGAACTGTGCAGACTATCTCACTACCTCATGTTCCTATTACAGGGAGTGGAACTGTGCAGACTATCTCACTACCTCATGTTCCTATTACAGGGAGTGGAACTGTGCAGACTATCTCACTACCACATGATCCTATTACAGGGACTGGAACTGTGCAGACTATCTCACTACCGCATGATCCTATTACAGGGACTGGAACTGTGCAGACTATCTCACTACCGCATGATCCTATTACAGGGACTGGAACTGTGCAGACTATCTCACTACCGCATGTTCCTATTACAGGGACTGGAACTGTGCAGACTATCTCACTACCACATGATCCTATTACAGGGACTGGAACTGTGCAGACTATCTCACTACCACATGTTCCTATTACAGTGACTGGAACTGTGCAGACTATCTCACTACCACATGATCCTATTACAGGGACTGGAACTGTGCAGACTATCTCACTACCGCATGTTCCTATTACAGGGACTGGAACTGTGCAGACTATCTCACTACCACATGATCCTATTACAGGGACTGGAACTGTGCAGACTATCTCACTACCACATGTTCCTATTACAGGGAGTGGATCTGTGCAGACTATCTCACTACCACATGTTCCTATTACATGGACTGGAACTGTGCAGACTATCTCACTACCGCATGTTCCTATTACAGGGACTGGAACTGTGCAGACTATCTCACTACCGCATGTTCCTATTACAGGGACTGGAACTGTGCAGACTATCTCACTACCACATGATCCTATTACAGTGACTGGAACTGTGCAGACTATCTCACTACCACATGATCCTATTACAGGGACTGGAACTGTGCAGACTATCTCACTACCACATGATCCTATTACATGGACTGGAACTGTGCAGACTATCTCACTACCACATGATCCTATTACAGTGACTGGAACTGTGCAGACTATCTCACTACCACATGATCCTATTACATGGACTGGAACTGTGCAGACTATCTCACTACCACATGATCCTATTACAGTGACTGGAACTGTGCAGACTATCTCACTACCACATGATCCTATTACATGGACTGGAACTGTGCAGACTATCTCACTACCACATGATCCTATTACAGGGACTGGAACTGTGCAGACTATCTCACTACCACATGATCCTATTACATGGACTGGAACTGTGCAGACTATCTCACTACCACATGATCCTATTACAGTGACTGGAACTGTGCAGACTATCTCACTACCACATGTTCCTATTACAGGGACTGGAACTGTGCAGACTATCTCACTACCACATGTTCCTATTACAGGGACTGGAACTGTGCAGACTATCTCACTACCGCATGTTCCTCTTACAGTGAGTGGAACTGTGCAGACTATCTCACTACCACATGTTCCTATTACAGTGAGTGGAACTGTGCAGACTATCTCACTACCTCATGTTCCTATTACAGGGAGTGGAACTGTGCAGACTATCTCACTACCACATGATCCTATTACAGGGACTGGAACTGTGCAGACTATCTCACTACCTCATGTTCCTATTACAGGGAGTGGAACTGTGCAGACTATCTCACTACCACATGATCCTATTACAGGGACTGGAACTGTGCAGACTATCTCACTACCACATGATCCTATTACAGGGACTGGAACTGTGCAGACTATCTCACTACCACATGATCCTATTACAGTGACTGGAACTGTGCAGACTATCTCACTACCACATGATCCTATTACAGGGACTGGAACTGTGCAGACTATCTCACTACCACATGATCCTATTACAGTGACTGGAACTGTGCAGACTATCTCACTACCGCATGTTCCTATTACAGGGACTGGAACTGTGCAGACTATCTCACTACCGCATGATCCTATTACAGGGACTGGAACTGTGCAGACTATCTCACTACCGCATGTTCCTATTACAGGGACTGGAACTGTGCAGACTATCTCACTACCACATGATCCTATTACAGGGACTGGAACTGTGCAGACTATCTCACTACCACATGTTCCTATTACAGTGACTGGAACTGTGCAGACTATCTCACTACCACATGATCCTATTACATGGACTGGAACTGTGCAGACTATCTCACTACCACATGATCCTATTCCATGGACTGGAACTGTGCAGACTATCTCACTACCACATGATCCTATTACAGGGACTGGAACTGTGCAGACTATCTCACTACCGCATGTTCCTATTACAGGGACTGGAACTGTGCAGACTATCTCACTACCGCATGTTCCTATTACAGGGAGTGGAACTGTGCAGACTATCTCACTACCACATGATCCTATTACATGGACTGGAACTGTGCAGACTATCTCACTACCACATGATCCTATTACAGTGACTGGAACTGTGCAGACTATCTCACTACCACATGTTCCTATTACAGTGACTGGAACTGTGCAGACTATCTCACTACCACATGATCCTATTACAGGGACTGGAACTGTGCAGACTATCTCACTACCACATGATCCTATTACAGGGACTGGAACTGTGCAGACTATCTCACTACCGCATGTTCCTATTACAGGGACTGGAACTGTGCAGACTATCTCACTACCGCATGTTCCTATTACAGGGACTGGAACTGTGCAGACTATCTCACTACCGCATGTTCCTATTACAGGGACTGGAACTGTGCAGACTATCTCACTACCGCATGTTCCTATTACAGGGACTGGAACTGTGCAGACTATCTCACTACCACATGATCCTATTACATGGACTGGAACTGTGCAGACTATCTCACTACCACATGATCCTATTACAGTGACTGGAACTGTGCAGACTATCTCACTACCACATGTTCCTCTTACAGTGAGTGGAACTGTGCAGACTATCTCACTACCACATGATCCTATTACAGGGACTGGAACTGTGCAGACTATCTCACTACCACATGATCCTATTACAGGGACTGGAACTGTGCAGACTATCTCACTACCACATGATCCTATTACAGGGACTGGAACTGTGCAGACTATCTCACTACCACATGATCCTATTACAGGGACTGGAACTGTGCAGACTATCTCACTACCGCATGTCCTTATTACAGGGACTGGAACTGTGCAGACTATCTCACTACAACATGATCCTATTACAGTGACTGGAACTGTGCAGACTATCTCACTACAACATGTTCCTATTACAGGGAGTGGAACTGTGCAGACTATCTCACTACCACATGTTCCTATTACAGGGACTGGAACTGTGCAGACTATCTCACTACCGCATGTTCCTATTACAGGGACTGGAACTGTGCAGACTATCTCACTACCACATGATCCTATTACAGGGACTGGAACTGTGCAGACTATCTCACTACCGCATGTCCTTATTACAGGGACTGGAACTGTGCAGACTATCTCACTACAACATGATCCTATTACAGTGACTGGAACTGTGCAGACTATCTCACTACAACATGTTCCTATTACAGGGAGTGGAACTGTGCAGACTATCTCACTACCACATGATCCTATTACATGGACTGGAACTGTGCAGACTATCTCACTACCACATGATCCTATTACAGGGACTGGAACTGTGCAGACTATCTCACTACCACATGTTCCTATTACAGGGAGTGGAACTGTGCAGACTATCTCACTACCACATGATCCTATTACAGGGACTGGAACTGTGCAGACTATCTCACTACCGCATGTCCTTATTACAGGGACTGGAACTGTGCAGACTATCTCACTACAACATGATCCTATTACAGTGACTGGAACTGTGCAGACTATCTCACTACAA
Source organism: Rhinophrynus dorsalis (assembly GCA_037306005.1). Lineage (NCBI taxonomy): Eukaryota > Metazoa > Chordata > Amphibia > Anura > Rhinophrynidae > Rhinophrynus > Rhinophrynus dorsalis. The sequence goes on along the minus strand of CM074719.1, from coordinate 631,469,604 downwards.
CATGTTCCTATTACAGGGAGTGGAACTGTGCAGACTATCTCACTACCACATGTTCCTATTACATGGACTGGAACTGTGCAGACTATCTCACTACCGCATGTTCCTATTACATGGACTGGAACTGTGCAGACTATCTCACTACCACATGATCCTATTACATGGGCTGGAACTGTGCAGACTATCTCACTACCACATGATCCTATTACAGGGACTGGAACTGTGCAGACTATCTCACTACCACATGTTCCTATTACAGGGACTGGAACTGTGCAGACTATCTCACTACAACATGTTCCTATTACAGGGAGTGGAACTGTGCAGACTATCTCACCACCAGATGATCCTATTACAGGGAGTGGAACTGTGCAGACTATCTCACTACCACATGTTCCTATTACATGGACTGGAACTGTGCAGACTATCTCACTACCGCATGTTCCTATTACATGGACTGGAACTGTGCAGACTATCTCACTACCACATGATCCTATTACATGGGCTGGAACTGTGCAGACTATCTCACTACCACATGATCCTATTACAGGGACTGGAACTGTGCAGACTATCTCACTACCACATGTTCCTATTACATGGACTGGAACTGTGCAGACTATCTCACTACCACATAATCCTATTACATGGACTGGATCTGTGCAGACTATCTCACTACAACATGATCCTATTACAGGGAGTGGAACTGTGCAGACTATCTCACTACAACATGATCCTATTACAGGGAGTGGAACTGTGCAGACTATCTCACTACCACATGATCCTATTACAGGGACTGGAACTGTGCAGACTATCTCACTACCACATGATCCTATTACATGGACTGGATCTGTGCAGACTATCTCACTACAACATGATCCTATTACAGGGAGTGGAACTGTGCAGACTATCTCACTACCACATGATCCTATTACAGGGACTGGAACTGTGCAGACTATCTCACTACCGCATGTTCCTATTACAGGGACTGGAACTGTGCAGACTATCTCACTACCACATGATCCTATTACAGGGACTGGAACTGTGCAGACTATCTCACTACCGCATGTCCTTATTACAGGGACTGGAACTGTGCAGACTATCTCACTACAACATGATCCTATTACAGTGACTGGAACTGTGCAGACTATCTCACTACAACATGTTCCTATTACAGGGAGTGGAACTGTGCAGACTATCTCACTACCACATGATCCTATTACATGGACTGGAACTGTGCAGACTATCTCACTACCACATGATCCTATTACAGGGACTGGAACTGTGCAGACTATCTCACTACCACATGTTCCTATTACAGGGAGTGGAACTGTGCAGACTATCTCACTACCACATGATCCTATTACAGGGACTGGAACTGTGCAGACTATCTCACTACCGCATGTCCTTATTACAGGGACTGGAACTGTGCAGACTATCTCACTACAACATGATCCTATTACAGTGACTGGAACTGTGCAGACTATCTCACTACAACATGTTCCTATTACAGGGAGTGGAACTGTGCAGACTATCTCACTACCACATGTTCCTATTACATGGACTGGAACTGTGCAGACTATCTCACTACCGCATGTTCCTATTACATGGACTGGAACTGTGCAGACTATCTCACTACCACATGATCCTATTACATGGACTGGAACTGTGCAGACTATCTCACTACCACATGTTCCTATTACAGGGAGTGGAACTGTGCAGACTATCTCACTACCACATGATCCTATTACAGGGACTGGAACTGTGCAGACTATCTCACTACCACATGTCCTTATTACAGGGACTGGAACTGTGCAGACTATCTCACTACAACATGATCCTATTACAGTGACTGGAACTGTGCAGACTATCTCACTACAACATGTTCCTATTACAGGGAGTGGAACTGTGCAGACTATCTCACTACCACATGTTCCTATTACATGGACTGGAACTGTGCAGACTATCTCACTACCGCATGTTCCTATTACATGGACTGGAACTGTGCAGACTATCTCACTACCACATGATCCTATTACATGGGCTGGAACTGTGCAGACTATCTCACTACCACATGATCCTATTACAGGGACTGGAACTGTGCAGACTATCTCACTACCGCATGTCCTTATTACAGGGACTGGAACTGTGCAGACTATCTCACTACCACATGATCCTATTACATGGGCTGGAACTGTGCAGACTATCTCACTACCACATGATCCTATTACAGGGACTGGAACTGTGCAGACTATCTCACTACCGCATGTCCTTATTACAGGGACTGGAACTGTGCAGACTATCTCACTACAACATGATCCTATTACAGTGACTGGAACTGTGCAGACTATCTCACTACCACATGTTCCTATTACATGGACTGGAACTGTGCAGACTATCTCACTACCACATGATCCTATTACATGGACTGGAACTGTGCAGACTATCTCACTACAACATGTTCCTATTACAGGGAGTGGAACTGTGCAGACTATCTCACTACCACATGTTCCTATTACATGGACTGGAACTGTGCAGACTATCTCACTACCGCATGTTCCTATTACATGGACTGGAACTGTGCAGACTATCTCACTACCACATGATCCTATTACATGGGCTGGAACTGTGCAGACTATCTCACTACCACATGATCCTATTACAGGGACTGGAACTGTGCAGACTATCTCACTACCACATGTTCCTATTACATGGACTGGAACTGTGCAGACTATCTCACTACCGCATGTTCCTATTACATGGACTGGAACTGTGCAGACTATCTCACTACCACATGATCCTATTACATGGGCTGGAACTGTGCAGACTATCTCACTACCACATGATCCTATTACAGGGACTGGAACTGTGCAGACTATCTCACTACCACATGATCCTATTACATGGGCTGGAACTGTGCAGACTATCTCACTACCACATGATCCTATTACAGGGACTGGAACTGTGCAGACTATCTCACTACCACATGTTCCTATTACAGGGACTGGAACTGTGCAGACTATCTCACTACAACATGTTCCTATTACATGGACTGGAACTGTGCAGACTATCTCACTACCACATAATCCTATTACATGGACTGGATCTGTGCAGACTATCTCACTACAACATGATCCTATTACAGGGAGTGGAACTGTGCAGACTATCTCACTACAACATGATCCTATTACAGGGAGTGGAACTGTGCAGACTATCTCACTACCACATGATCCTATTACAGGGACTGGAACTGTGCAGACTATCTCACTACCACATGATCCTATTACATGGACTGGATCTGTGCAGACTATCTCACTACAACATGATCCTATTACAGGGAGTGGAACTGTGCAGACTATCTCACTACCACATGATCCTATTACAGGGACTGGAACTGTGCAGACTATCTCACTACCACATGTTCCTATTACAGGGACTGGAACTGTGCAGAGTATCTCACTACCGCATGATCCTATTACAGGGAGTGGAACTGTGCAGACTATCTCACTACCACATGATCCTATTACAGGGAGTGGAACTGTGCAGACTATCTCACTACCACATGTTCCTATTACATGGACTGGAACTGTGCAGACTATCTCACTACCACATAATCCTATTACATGGACTGGATCTGTGCAGACTATCTCACTACAACATGATCCTATTACAGGGAGTGGAACTGTGCAGACTATCTCACTACCACATGATCCTATTACAGGGACTGGAACTGTGCAGACTATCTCACTACCACATGTTCCTATTACAGGGACTGGAACTGTGCAGAGTATCTCACTACCGCATGATCCTATTACAGGGAGTGGAACTGTGCAGACTATCTCACTACCACATGATCCTATTACAGGGACTGGAACTGTGCAGACTATCTCACTACCACATGATCCTATTACAGTGACTGGAACTGTGCAGACTATCTCACTACCACATGATCCTATTACAGGGACTGGAACTGTGCAGACTATCTCACTACCACATGATCCTATTACAGGGGCTGGAACTGTGCAGACTATCTCACTACCGCATGTTCCTATTACATGGACTGGAACTGTGCAGACTATCTCACTACCGCATGTTCCTATTACATGGACTGGAACTGTGCAGACTATCTCACTACAACATGATCCTATTACAGGGACTGGAACTGTGCAGACTATCTCACTACCACATGTTCCTATTACAGGGACTGGAACTGTGCAGACTATCTCACTACCACATGTTCCTATTACAGGGACTGGAGCTGTGCAGACTATCTCACTACCGCATGATCCTATTACAGGGACTGGAACTGTGCAGACTATCTCACTACCACATGATCCTATTACAGGGATTGGAACTATGCAGACTATCTCACTACCACATGATCCTATTACATGGACTGGAACTGTGCAGACTATCTCACTACCGCATGTTCCTATTACAGGGAGTGGAACTGTGCAGACTATCTCACTACCACATGATCCTATTACAGGGAGTGGAACTGTGCAGACTATCTCACTACCACATGATCCTATTACAGGGACTGGAACTGTGCAGACTATCTCACTACCACATGTTCCTATTACAGTGACTGGAACTGTGCAGACTATCTCACTACCGTATGTTCCTATTACATGGACTGGAACTGTGCAGACTATCTCACTACCACATGATCCTATTACAGGGAGGGGAACTGTGCAGACTATCTCACTACAACATGATCCTATTACAGTGACTGGAACTGTGCAGACTATCTCACTACCGTATGTTCCTATTACATGGACTGGAACTGTGCAGACTATCTCACTACCACATGATCCTATTACATGGACTGGAACTGTGCAGACTATCTCACTACAACATGTTCCTATTACAGGGACTGGAACTGTGCAGACTATCTCACTACCACATGATCCTATTACAGGGACTGGAACTGTGCAGACTATCTCACTACCTCATGTTCCTATTACAGGGAGTGGAACTGTGCAGACTATCTCACTACCACATGATCCTATTACAGGGACTGGAACTGTGCAGACTATCTCACTACCGCATGATCCTATTACAGGGACTGGAACTGTGCAGACTATCTCACTACCGCATGATCCTATTACAGGGACTGGAACTGTGCAGACTATCTCACTACCGCATGTTCCTATTACAGGGACTGGAACTGTGCAGACTATCTCACTACCACATGATCCTATTACAGGGACTGGAACTGTGCAGACTATCTCACTACCACATGTTCCTATTACAGGGACTGGAACTGTGCAGACTATCTCACTACCACATGATCCTATTACAGGGACTGGAACTGTGCAGACTATCTCACTACCACATGATCCTATTACAGGGACTGGAACTGTGCAGACTATCTCACTACCACATGATCCTATTACAGGGACTGGAACTGTGCAGACTATCTCACTACCACATGATCCTATTACAGGGACTGGAACTGTGCAGACTATCTCACTACCACATGTTCCTATTACATGGACTGGAACTGTGCAGACTATCTCACTACCACATGTTCCTATTACATGGACTGGAACTGTGCAGACTATCTCACTACCACATGTTCCTATTACATGGACTGGAACTGTGCAGACTATCTCACTACCACATGATCCTATTACAGGGACTGGAACTGTGCAGACTATCTCACTACCACATGTTCCTATTACATGGACTGGAACTGTGCAGACTATCTCACTACCACATGATCCTATTACAGGGACTGGAACTGTGCAGACTATCTCACTACCACATGATCCTATTACAGGGACTGGAACTGTGCAGACTATCTCACTACCACATGTTCCTATTACATGGACTGGAACTGTGCAGACTATCTCACTACCACATGTTCCTATTACAGTGACTGGAACTGTGCAGACTATCTCACTACCACATGATCCTATTACAGGGACTGGAACTGTGCAGACTATCTCACTACCACATGATCCTATTACAGGGACTGGAACTGTGCAGACTATCTCACTACCACATGATCCTATTACAGGGACTGGAACTGTGCAGACTATCTCACTACCACATGTTCCTATTACATGGACTGGAACTGTGCAGACTATCTCACTACCACATGTTCCTATTACAGTGACTGGAACTGTGCAGACTATCTCACTACCGTATGTTCCTATTACATGGACTGGAACTGTGCAGACTATCTCACTACCACATGTTCCTATTACATGGACTGGAACTGTGCAGACTATCTCACTACCACATGATCCTATTACAGGGACTGGAACTGTGCAGACTATCTCACTACCACATGATCCTATTACATGGACTGTAATTGTGCAGACTATCTCACTACCACATGATCCTATTACAGGGAGTGGAACTGTGCAGACTATCTCACTACCACATGATCCTATTACAGGGAGTGGAACTGTGCAGACTATCTCACTACCACATGATCCTATTACAGGGACTGGAACTGTGCAGACTATCTCACTACCGCATGTTCCTATTACAGGGAGTGGAACTGTGCAGACTATCTCACTACCACATGTTCCTATTACAGGGACTGGAACTGTGCAGACTATCTCACTACCACATGTTCCTATTACAGGGAGTGGAACTGTGCAGACTATCTCACTACCACATGTTCCTATTACAGGGACTGGAACTGTGCAGACTATCTCACTACCACATGTTCCTATTACAGGGACTAGAACTGTGCAGACTATCTCACTACCACATGTTCCTATTACATGGACTGGAACTGTGCAGACTATCTCACTACCACATGATCCTATTACAGGGACTGGAACTGTGCAGACTATCTCACTACCACATGATCCTATTACAGGGACTGGAACTGTGCAGACTATCTCACTACCACATGATCCTATTACAGGGAGTGGATCTGTGCAGACTATCTCACTACCACATGTTCCTATTACAGTGACTGGAACTGTGCAGACTATCTCACTACCACATGTTCCTATTACAGGGAGTGGAACTGTGCAGACTATCTCACTACCACATGATCCTATTACATGGACTGGAACTGTGCAGACTATCTCACTACCGCATGTTCCTATTACAGGGACTGGAATTGTGCAGACTATCTCACTACTACATGATCCTATTACAGGGACTGGAACTGTGCAGACTATCTCACTACCACATGATCCTGTTACAGGGACTGGAACTGTGCAGACTATCTCACTACCACATGATCCTATTACAGGGACTGGAACTGTGCAGACTATCTCACTACCACATGTTCCTATTACAGGGACTGGAACTGTGCAGACTATCTCACTACCACATGATCCTATTACAGTGACTGGAATTGTGCAGACTATCTCACTACCGCATCTTCCTATTACATGGACTGGAACTGTGCAGACTATCTCACTACAACATGTTTCTATTACAGGGAGTGGATCTGTGCAGACTATCTCACTACCACATGATCCTATTACAGTGACTGGAACTGTGCAGACTATCTCACTACCGCATGTTCCTATTACAGGGAGTGGATCTGTGCAGACTATCTCACTACCACATGATCCTATTACAGGGACTGGAACTGTGCAGACTATCTCACTACCACATGTTCCTATTACAGGGACTGGAACTGTGCAGACTATCTCACTACCACATGATCCTATTACAGGGACTGGAACTGTGCAGACTATCTCACTACCACATGATCCTATTACAGGGACTGGAACTGTGCAGACTATCTCACTACCACATGTTCCTATTACAGGGAGTGGAACTGTGCAGACTATCTCACTACCACATGATCCTATTACAGGGACTGGAACTGTGCAGACTATCTCACTACCACATGATCCTATTACAGGGAGTGGAACTGTGCAGACTATCTCACTACCACATGATCCTATTACAGGGACTGGAACTGTGCAGACTATCTCACTACCACATGATCCTATTACAGGGACTGGAACTGTGCAGACTATCTCACTACCACATGTTCCTATTACAGTGACTGGAACTGTGCAGACTATCTCACTACCACATGATCCTATTACAGGGACTGGAACTGTGCAGACTATCTCACTACCACATGTTCCTATTACAGTGACTGGAACTGTGCAGACTATCTCACTACCACATGATCCTATTACATGGACTGGAACTGTGCAGACTATCTCACTACCACATGATCCTATTACATGGACTGTAATTGTGCAGACTATCTCACTACCACATGATCCTATTACAGGGACTGGAACTGTGCAGACTATCTCACTACCACATGTTCCTATTACAGTGACTGGAACTGTGCAGACTATCTCACTACCACATGTTCCTATTACAGGGACTGGAACTGTGCAGACTATCTCACTACTACATGATCCTATTACAGGGACTGGAACTGTGCAGACTATCTCACTACCACATGTTCCTATTACAGGGAGTGGAACTGTGCAGACTATCTCACTACCGCATGATCCTATTACATGGACTGGAACTGTGCAGACTATCTCACTACCACATGATCCTATTACAGGGACTGGAACTGTGCAGACTATCTCACTACCACATGTTCCTATTACAGGGAGTGGAACTGTGCAGACTATCTCACTACAACATGTTCCTATTACAGGGACTGGAACTGTGCAGACTATCTCACTATCACATGTTCCTATTACAGGGACTGGAACTGTGCAGACTATCTCACTACCACATGTTCCTATTACAGGGACTGGAACTGTGCAGACTATCTCACTACCACATGTTCCTATTACAGGGACTGGAACTGTGCAGACTATCTCACTACCACATGTTCCAATTACATGGACTAGAACTGTGCAGACTATCTCACTACCACATGATCCTATTACAGGGACTAGAACTGTGCAGACTATCTCACTACCACATGATCCTATTACAGGGACTGGAACTGTGCAGACTATCTCACTACCACATGTTCCTATTACAGGGACTGGAACTGTGCAGACTATCTCACTACCACATGTTCCTATTACAGGGACTGGAACTGTGCAGACTATCTCACTACCACATGTTCCAATTACATGGACTAGAACTGTGCAGACTATCTCACTACCGCATGTTCCTATTACAGGGACTGGAACTGTGCAGACTATCTCACTACCACATGTTCCTATTACAGGGAGTGGAACTGTGCAGACTATCTCACTACCACATGATCCTATTACAGGGACTGGAACTGTGCAGACTATCTCACTACCACATGATCCTATTACAGGGACTGGAACTGTGCAGACTATCTCACTACCACATGATCCTATTACAGGGACTGGAACTGTGCAGACTATCTCACTACCACATGTTCCTATTACATGGACTGGAACTGTGCAGACTATCTCACTACCGCATGTTCCTATTACATGGACTGGAACTGTGCAGACTATCTCACTACCACATGATCCTATTACAGGGACTAGAACTGTGCAGACTATCTCACTACCGCATGATCCTATTACAGGGACTGGAACTGTGCAGACTATCTCACTACCACATGATCCTATTACAGGGACTGGATCTGTGCAGACTATCTCACTACCACATGTTTCTATTACAGTGACTGGAACTGTGCAGACTATCTCACTACCGCATGATCCTATTACAGGGACTGGAACTGTGCAGACTATCTCACTACCACATGTTCCTATTACAGGGACTGGAACTGTGCAGACTATCTCACTACCACATGTTCCTATTACAGGGACTGGAACTGTGCAGACTGTCTCACTACCACATGATCCTATTACAGGGACTGGAACTGTGCAGACTATCTCACTACCACATGATCCTGTTACATGGACTGGAACTGTGCAGACTATCTCACTACCGCATGTTCCTATTACAGGGACTGGAACTGTGCAGACTATCTCACTACCACATGTTCCTATTACAGGGACTGGAACTGTGCAGACTATCTCACTACCACATGATCCTATTACAGGGACTGGAACTGTGCAGACTATCTCACTACCACATGATCCTGTTACATGGACTGGAGCTGTGCAGACTATCTCACTACAACATGATCCTATTACAGTGACTGGAACTGTGCAGACTATCTCACTACCACATGTTTCTATTACAGTGACTGGAACTGTGCAGACTATCTCACTACCACATGATCCTATTACAGGGACTGGAACTGTGCAGACTATCTCACTACCACATGATCCTATTACAGGGACTGGAACTGTGCAGACTATCTCACTACCACATGTTCCTATTACAGGGACTGGAACTGTGCAGACTATCTCACTACCACATGTTCCTATTACAGGGACTGGAACTGTGCAGACTATCTCACTACCACATAATCCTATTACAGGGACTGGAACTGTGCAGACTATCTCACTACCACATGATCCTATTACAGGGAGTGGAACTGTGCAGACTATCTCACTACCACATGTTCCTATTACAGGGACTGGAACTGTGCAGACTATCTCACTACCACATGATCCTATTACAGGGACTGGAACTGTGCAGACTATCTCACTACCACATGATCCTATTACAGTGACTGGAACTGTGCAGACTATCTCACTACCACATGATCCTATTACAGGGACTGGAACTGTGCAGACTATCTCACTACCACATGATCCTATTACAGGGACTGGAACTGTGCAGACTATCTCACCACCACATGTTCCTATTACAGGGACTGGAACTGTGCAGACTATCTCACTACCACATGTTCCTATTACATGGACTGGAACTGTGCAGACTATCTCACTACCACATGATCCTATTACAGGGACTGGAACTGTGCAGACTATCTCACTACCACATGTTCCTATTACATGGACTGGAACTGTGCAGACTATCTCACTACCACATGATCCTATTACATGGACTGGAACTGTGCAGACTATCTCACTACCACATGTTCCTATTACAGTGACTGGAACTGTGCAGACTATCTCACTACCACATGATCCTATTACAGTGACTGGAACTGTGCAGACTATCTCACTACCACATGTTCCTATTACAGTGACTGGAACTGTGCAGACTATCTCACTACCACATGTTCCTATTACATGGACTGGAACTGTGCAGACTATCTCACTACCACATGATCCTATTACAGGGACTGGAACTGTGCAGACTATCTCACTACCACATGTTCCTATTACATGGACTGGAACTGTGCAGACTATCTCACTACCACATGATCCTATTACATGGACTGGAACTGTGCAGACTATCTCACTACCACATGTTCCTATTACAGGGGCTGGAACTGTGCAGACTATCTCACTACCACATGATCCTATTACAGTGACTGGAACTGTGCAGACTATCTCACTACCACATGTTCCTATTACAGTGACTGGAACTGTGCAGACTATCTCACTACCACATGTTCCTATTACAGTGACTGGAACTGTGCAGACTATCTCACTACCACATGATCCTATTACAGGGACTGGAACTGTGCAGACTATCTCACTACCACATGTTCCTATTACATGGACTGGAACTGTGCAGACTATCTCACTACCACATGATCCTATTACATGGACTGGAACTGTGCAGACTATCTCACTACCACATGATCCTATTACAGTGACTGGAACTGTGCAGACTATCTCACTACCACATGTTCCTATTACAGTGACTGGAACTGTGCAGACTATCTCACTACCACATGATCCTATTACAGTGACTGGAACTGTGCAGACTATCTCACTACCACATGTTCCTATTACAGTGACTGGAACTGTGCAGACTATCTCACTACCACATGTTCCTATTACAGGGACTGGAACTGTGCAGACTATCTCACTACCACATGATCCTATTACATGGACTGGAACTGTGCAGACTATCTCACTACCACATGATCCTATTACAGTGACTGGAACTGTGCAGACTATCTCACTACCACATGTTCCTATTACAGTGACTGGAACTGTGCAGACTATCTCACTACCACATGATCCTATTACAGTGACTGGAACTGTGCAGACTATCTCACTACCACATGTTCCTATTACATGGACTGGAACTGTGCAGACTATCTCACTACCACATGTTCCTATTACAGTGACTGGAACTGTGCAGACTATCTCACTACCACATGATCCTATTACAGTGACTGGAACTGTGCAGACTATCTCACTACCACATGTTCCTATTACAGTGACTGGAACTGTGCAGACTATCTCACTACCACATGTTCCTATTACAGGGAGTGGAACTGTGCAGACTATCTCACTACCACATGTTCCTATTACAGGGACTGGAACTGTGCAGACTATCTCACTACCACATGATCCTATTACAGGGACTGGAACTGTGCAGACTATCTCACTACCACATGATCCTATTACAGTGACTGGAACTGTGCAGACTATCTCACTACCACATGTTCCTATTACATGGACTGGAACTGTGCAGACTATCTCACTACCGCATGATCCTATTACATGGACTGGAACTGTGCAGACTATCTCACTACCGTATGTCCTTATTACAGGGACTGGAACTGTGCAGACTATCTCACTACCGCATGTTCCTATTACATGGACTGGAACTGTGCAGACTATCTCACTACCGCATGTTCCTATTACAGGGACTGGAACTGTGCAGACTATCTCACTACCACATGTTCCTATTACAGGGACTGGAACTGTGCAGACTATCTCACTACCACATGATCCTATTACATGGACTGGAACTGTGCAGACTATCTCACTACCACATGATCCTATTACATGGACTGGAACTGTGCAGACTATCTCACTACCACATGATCCTATTACAGGGACTGGAACTGTGCAGACTATCTCACTACCGCATGTTCCTATTACATGGACTGTAATTGTGCAGACTATCTCACTACCACATGATCCTATTACAGGGACTGGAACTGTGCAGACTATCTCACTACCACATGATCCTATTACATGGACTGGAACTGTGCAGACTATCTCACTACCACATGTTCCTATTACAGGGACTAGAACTGTGCAGACTATCTCACTACCACATGTTCCTATTACAGGGACTGGAACTGTGCAGACTATCTCACTACCACATGATCCTATTACAGGGAGTGGAACTGTGCAGACTATCTCACTACCGCATGTTCCTATTACAGGGACTGGAACTGTGCAGACTATCTCACTACCACATGATCCTATTACATGGACTGGAACTGTGCAGACTATCTCACTACCGCATGTTCCTATTACATGGACTGGAACTGTGCAGACTATCTCACTACCACATGTTCCAATTACAGGGACTGGAACTGTGCAGACTATCTCACTACCACATGTTCCAATTACAGGGACTGGAACTGTGCAGACTATCTCACTACCACATGTTCCTATTACAGGGACTGGAACTGTGCAGACTATCTCACTACCACATGTTCCAATTACATGGACTAGAACTGTGCAGACTATCTCACTACCACATGATCCTATTACAGGGACTGGAACTGTGCAGACTATCTCACTACCACATGATCCTATTACATGGACTGGAACTGTGCAGACTATCTCACTACCACATGTTCCTATTACAGGGACTGGAACTGTGCAGACTATCTCACTACCACATGATCCTATTACAGGGACTGGAACTGTGCAGACTATCTCACTACCACATGTTCCTATTACAGGGACTGGAACTGTGCAGACTATCTCACTACCACATGTTCCTATTACATGGACTGGAACTGTGCAGACTATCTCACTACCACATGTTCCAATTACATGGACTAGAACTGTGCAGACTATCTCACTACCACATGTTCCTATTACAGGGACTGGAACTGTGCAGACTATCTCACTACCACATGATCCTATTACATGGACTGGAACTGTGCAGACTATCTCACTACCGCATGATCCTATTACATGGACTGGAACTGTGCAGACTATCTCACTATCACATGATCCTATTACATGGACTGGAACTGTGCAGACTATCTCACTATCACATGATCCTGTTACAGGGACTGGAACTGTGCAGACTATCTCACTACCACATGTTCCAATTACATGGACTAGAACTGTGCAGACTATCTCACTACCACATGTTCCAATTACATGGACTAGAACTGTGCAGACTATCTCACTACCACATGATCCTATTACAGGGACTGGAACTGTGCAGACTATCTCACTACCACATGATCCTATTACATGGACTGGAACTGTGCAGACTATCTCACTACCACATGATCCTATTACAGGGACTGGAACTGTGCAGACTATCTCACTACCGCATGTTCCTATTACATGGACTGGAACTGTGCAGACTATCTCACTACCACATGTTCCTATTACAGGGACTGGAACTGTGCAGACTATCTCACTACCACATGTTCCTATTACAGGGACTGGAACTGTGCAGACTATCTCACTACCACATGATCCTATTACAGGGGCTGGAACTGTGCAGACTATCTCACTACCGCATGTTCCTATTACATGGACTGGAACTGTGCAGACTATCTCACTACCACATGTTCCTATTACAGGGACTGGAACTGTGCAGACTATCTCACTACCACATGTTCCTATTACAGGGACTGGAACTGTGCAGACTATCTCACTACCACATGATCCTATTACAGGGACTGGAACTGTGCAGACTATCTCACTACCACATGTTCCTATTACAGGGACTGGAACTGTGCAGACTATCTCACTACCACATGTTCCTATTACAGGGACTGGAACTGTGCAGACTATCTCACTACAACATGATCCTATTACAGGGACTGGAACTGTGCAGACTATCTCACTACCACATGATCCTATTACAGGGACTGGAACTGTGCAGACTATCTCACCACCACATGTTCCTATTACAGGGACTGGAACTGTGCAGACTATCTCACTACCACATGATCCTATTACAGGGACTGGAACTGTGCAGACTATCTCACTACCACATGTTCCTATTACAGGGGCTGGAACTGTGCAGACTATCTCACTACCGTATGTTCCTATTACATGGACTGGAACTGTGCAGACTATCTCACTACCACATGTTCCTATTACAGTGACTGGAACTGTGCAGACTATCTCACTACCACATGATCCTATTACATGGACTGGAACTGTGCAGACTATCTCACTACCACATGATCCTATTACAGGGACTGGAACTGTGCAGACTATCTCACTACCACATGATCCTATTACAGGGACTGGAACTGTGCAGACTATCTCACTACCACATGTTCCTATTACATGGACTGGAACTGTGCAGACTATCTCACTACCACATGTTCCTATTACATGGACTGGAACTGTGCAGACTATCTCACTACCACATGTTCCTATTACAGGGACTGGAACTGTGCAGACTATCTCACCACCACATGATCCTATTACATGGACTGGAACTGTGCAGACTATCTCACTACCGCATCTTCCTATTACATGGACTGGAACTGTGCAGACTATCTCACTACCACATGTTCCTATTACAGGGACTGGAACTGTGCAGACTATCTCACTACCACATGTTCCTATTACATGGACTGGAACTGTACAGACTATCTCACTACCACATGTTCCTATTACAGGGACTGGAACTGTGCAGACTATCTCACTACCACATGATCCTATTACATGGACTGGAACTGTGCAGACTATCTCACTACCACATGTTCCTATTACAGGGACTGGAACTGTGCAGACTATCTCACTACCACATGTTCATATTACAGGGACTGGAACTGTGCAGACTATCTCACTACCACATGTTCCTATTACAGGGACTGGAACTGTGCAGACTATCTCACTACCACATGATCCTATTACAGGGACTGGAACTGTGCAGACTATCTCACTACCACATGATCCTATTACAGGGACTGGAACTGTGCAGACTATCTCACTACCACATGATCCTATTACATGGACTGGAACTGTGCAGACTATCTCACTACCACATGTTCCTATTACAGGGACTGGAACTGTACAGACTATCTCACTACCACATGATCCTATTACAGGGACTGGAACTGTGCAGACTATCTCACTACCACATGTTCCTATTACATGGACTGGAACTGTGCAGACTATCTCACTACCACATGTTCCTATTACAGGGACTGGAACTGTGCAGACTATCTCACTACCACATGTTTCTATTACAGGGACTGGAACTGTGCAGACTATCTCACTACCACATGTTCCTATTACATGGACTGGAACTGTGCAGACTATCTCACTACCACATGTTCCTATTACATGGACTGGAACTGTGCAGACTATCTCACTACCGCATGTTCCTATTACATGGACTGGAACTGTGCAGACTATCTCACTACAACATGTTCCTATTACAGGGACTGGAACTGTGCAGACTATCTCACTACCACATGATCCTATTACATGGACTGGAACTGTGCAGACTATCTCACTACCACATGATCCTATTACATGGACTGGAACTGTGCAGACTATCTCACTACAACATGATCCTATTACAGGGACTAGAACTGTGCAGACTATCTCACTACCACATGATCCTATTACAGTGACTGGAACTGTGCAGACTATCTCACTACCGCATGATCCTGTAAGAAAGTCAAAATGGATCAAATATGGTTTATAACAGGGGTTTGTCTGTGGAGATATGTATGTGTGTGTTTATGTATGTATACATGTCTTTATCTATATGGATATGGACATTGTATGGAATTTATTATGTGTGTGTATATGTATATATATTTATAGCTATAAAATGCATGGGTATAGATCTGTTTTATGGCTTAGAACAGTGGGAATTCTATTTGCTTAATTAAGAATTCAAGACAATTTCAGCTGTCCCAAACTGCAGGGGGGTTGCTTCAAAGGATGTTTACATTTCTTGAGTTAGGTATTTGAGAACTCAAATGAAGGTCTCTTCTAGTTAAATGTGAAAGGAGTAAGGACAAGCCAAACTGTCTTGTCAACGAAACAAAGAGTTCAGATAAGACACCAAATGCTCCTGTTTCTGGAGTCTTCCCTATCAATAATATCTCTTTGATGTCACCATGAATGGCAAGTGGGTGTGGTGAGAAAAGTCAGTTGAGCTAACCAGTTTACACCAGACTTAAGTGATATGAAAAATAGTATAAAGGAGCAGTATTTTTGGGGGGTGGAAGGAGACCTTGAGGAGACCTTCAGGAGAACTGGAGGAGAGAAGAGAAGAGAATGAGAGAGGCCTGAGTCCAGCAGTCCTGATTCCTGTCCAGATGTGAGCCCAGCAGATAAGAGACCAGAAACCAAGATTTGTGCTGGAGGGTGTGAGGAGATTTTCATCATATAATTTACTGGTATCCAATTCAATTCCATCTTTTCCATACCTGTAATCTATGATATTATTTAATTCATGTATATACCACCCAAACTGTAACAGTATTTTGATTTTGCACATAATACAATCATCTTTATTATTATCCGTTATCTGTGTATTTCTTAAAGTTACAACCAATCCCCAAAGAACAATTGTACCCTTAGTAAGAGGGGCTAGGTAGAATTTCTTACAGATTGGCGAGCCAGGTTTAGGAGGGATTTTGGTGTGACACAGAAATACATTTATAAGTGGATAATATATACTATTTTGTGTTGATTCAAAATACTGTTAAGTACCTTTTGTCTTTGTATTAATTTTGGTAAAATAACTATAGTCTTCAGCTGTATAATGGAAGGTTTAATGAAGAAGATTGCCAAGGTTTCAAACCCTGAGCTTATAGTAAAATGCATGGAGAGCATGTCAGATCCCTGGTTCCAAGCTCAGAATTATGTGGCCCAGGCAATCAGTGAAAAGAAATTATCAAAGTCAAAGGGTAAAACTGCACTGATTTTTGCAGCTAGCTGGATAGCACAGCAGTACAAATCACTGCAGAAGCAGAAAGAGAGTTTGGAGGGTAAACTGCATGACTTGGATAATGTCATAGAGTCACTCAAAATGTCTGCAGACATTGCCAACCAGCAGACAATGACTGAAAACAAAGTACTCTGTACTGAGAATGAGCAGCTTTTGGAGAGACTGAGGGATGCCCAGGGCGCCATTAGAGCTCTGGCATCCTCCAGCACTAAAGAGGCTGATCATTCTCATTGTTTGTCAGAAATTAACAGGTTAAAAGAGCAGTTAGGAAAGAGGAATGTGGTTGTTGATGCATTTAATGTTCCAAACTGTAGTGAAAGTATGGTGTGTGGAATGGATTTGGATATGTTTGGAAATGATGAAAGAAATAATGAATGTGGAATGCCTGCTGTGAAAATGGCACCAGTGTCCATTGAGAAAAAGATAGATTCACAGGGATTATTGGTATCTGAAACCAGTGTTTCCAAATCTCTTTCCTGTAATGAACATGCGACTTTGAGTAAAGATCTAGGATACATAGCATGTACTGATGATCCTATAGAAGTAACTATAAAAATTGATCAGTTTGAAAAAATTCATAGAAATTTAAGTGAGGCAGACAAATTTGATGTGATTATGTCTAGCCTAGATAAATCTTTGAGATCAAGTCTGTCCTCTGAGGTGTTTGAGCACCCTAGAACAAAGCAGCAACTTCTGAGTGAGATATTGAAATCACTGGGTTCAGAGGAATATGATCATCATTCTGCATTTGGCAATTGTGCACAGAGGATGGGAGAATCGGTACAGGAGTTTAGTAATAGATTGTTTGTGTTATATAAACTAACACTCCCAACTGGTGTGCAGGCAAATAAGAATGATGATACTTATAAGAAGGCATTGCTGAAGAATGTATCACCAGAAATTCGTGAAATAGTGGGTTTGTCTGTGTCTGCTAAAAATAGTATTGCTTTAGTGTTTAGTTCTCTCAAAAGGGCTGAGGCAATTGTAAGGAGAGATAAATCTGGCCATACAAGTGTGTCTAAACTAGAAGTTCCTTCACAAGGAAGGGAGAGATGTGCAAATGTTCCTAGGCATTGTACAAATGGTAATGTGTTTAGGTGTTTTGCATGTAACAAGATTGGACACATAGCAAGAAACTGTAAAGGCCTTCCAGCAGATAAAAGAGGGCAGAAAAGAAATAATGGAGGTGCAAGCAACAAAATTCCTCCATCTGCCCCCAGGATCCCATATCAGTTTTTAAAGTTAGAGAAAGAGAGACTTGAAAAAGAAAATTTCCAACTTAAAAATGAAAGGAAATTATACATGGAGGAATTAGGAATATTAAAGTTGGAGCTGTCCAAAGTGTTGTGCAATCATATTTGTGAAGGTGCACAGGCAAAGGGAGAAAATGAATCTCTCTCTATAAATCTCCCTTAACAAATTTTTATGTCTCTAATGTTTCTCCTCAAATTTTGTTTTTCAGGAAAAAAAAAATGAAACTGACAATTAGAGAAACGTGACCAGAAATGGTTGCTGCATTTACCAATCTTGTTTATTTCAGCCACAATAGAGGACCTTACATTTTTATGTTTTTTTTAATTTTTAAGGAAAAGCCTCTAAAATCTATGAAGTACAGTCAGGTGGGCTAAATTCTAAATTATTTTTTTTGTTTGTTTTAAATCGCCTGCACTGCCAGCAAATCATGGCTGGATAAATGAAGAAGGATTTTTGTTTTTTTATGAGTTGTTGCCATACTGAGGTGAAGATACACATATCCTCCGTTATATTCTGTCTTTTTTGTTTTTGTTTTAAGGCAACACCTGGTTATATAATTTTTTACATAGGTTGCATGCTGCTTGTATGTGCCTTTAAAATAGACTAAACTATAAAATGTAAAAGCAGCATTCAATCTATACATTTTGGGGTTTTTTTATTTATTTTTTGTTTTTTTCTCATTTTTTCTTCATTTTTTTGGTGCTATCTCACATTATCAAGGCGGGGTGCTACCAATAAGAATAAATGGCACAGGGCACATTTCTATTCATATATCTTCAGAGAATGATGCAAATATATGGTATTTGTAGAGATTTTTGAAGCTGTATGAATTAGAAATTGTAAATTGTCTGTACAATGTCTATTGTTATTTCACATAATATTACCAGTTTGCATATGTAAATGTGTCTTTCAGTAAGAGCCTAGTTCTAATTATTCAACAGTGGTGAATAGTAGAAGTGATACTTTTGTCTTTCTTTATCAAATGCCCACACCAGTCTGAATAAATGTAACTAATATTAGGGAAGCAAAGTACCATTGCAACTGTTTATTATTTTTAGTAACACCTGTTTGTCGTTTTGTTACAGATAGCCAGACTTGGATTTGATAAGGAGACTGATACAGGGGTGACATGTACCACCAGAGATTTGGCCAAAGATCATACTACATGCTTTACATGTAGTGTACCTTATAATTTCCTGAAGTCACTAATAAATAAATATCAAGCCCACCTTTCAGTTCATTGCTGATAAAGGAACTTAGTACACTTGTCCATGAAATAAATGTGCTATAAGTACCAATAATAACCCACCACCTTATCACACTCAATAAACTGTCCTATGGTACGTGGTTGTCTCATACACACTACACAGCACTAAGATATATATATGGTAGGTGTGAGAGCCACATGTAACTTGCACCCCAAAATAAGACTCAAACATGGGTCAGGGGAAGGACACAGTGGTGGAGGAAGTGATTGTGGTACAGGTGTACAAACGTGCAGGAACAGATAAGCAAACATATGTGCAGCTGAGGATAAAGCTGCAGGAGTCATGAAAGTGGGTTCAAGATCTACAAAGTGGCTAAAGGACTGTAAATTAATAGTTATATTGTAACTGTGAGTATTCTGACAATTACACTAAATTACCTCACAGTACCCTAAATTCATGATATTATACTATGGGTGGTTGTCAAGTCATTCCTGTAACAGTAAACTGTTTCAATTTCAACTCTTGTGCACAAAGTTAATCCACACACACCAGGACATCCATTTTGTGTTATTGAGAGGGCTCTTATTTTCACAAATATTCACCCTCTAGGCGGGGAATGTAAGAAAGTCAAAATGGATCAAATATGGTTTATAACAGGGGTTTGTCTGTGGAGATATGTATGTGTGTGTTTATGTATGTATACATGTCTTTATCTATATGGATATGGACATTGTATGGAATTTATTATGTGTGTGTATATGTATATATATTTATAGCTATAAAATGCATGGGTATAGATCTGTTTTATGGCTTAGAACAGTGGGAATTCTATTTGCTTAATTAAGAATTCAAGACAATTTCAGCTGTCCCAAACTGCAGGGGGGTTGCTTCAAAGGATGTTTACATTTCTTGAGTTAGGTATTTGAGAACTCAAATGAAGGTCTCTTCTAGTTAAATGTGAAAGGAGTAAGGACAAGCCAAACTGTCTTGTCAACGAAACAAAGAGTTCAGATAAGACACCAAATGCTCCTGTTTCTGGAGTCTTCCCTATCAATAATATCTCTTTGATGTCACCATGAATGGCAAGTGGGTGTGGTGAGAAAAGTCAGTTGAGCTAACCAGTTTACACCAGACTTAAGTGATATGAAAAATAGTATAAAGGAGCAGTATTTTTGGGGGGTGGAAGGAGACCTTGAGGAGACCTTCAGGAGAACTGGAGGAGAGAAGAGAAGAGAATGAGAGAGGCCTGAGTCCAGCAGTCCTGATTCCTGTCCAGATGTGAGCCCAGCAGATAAGAGACCAGAAACCAAGATTTGTGCTGGAGGGTGTGAGGAGATTTTCATCATATAATTTACTGGTATCCAATTCAATTCCATCTTTTCCATACCTGTAATCTATGATATTATTTAATTCATGTATATACCACCCAAACTGTAACAGTATTTTGATTTTGCACATAATACAATCATCTTTATTATTATCCGTTATCTGTGTATTTCTTAAAGTTACAACCAATCCCCAAAGAACAATTGTACCCTTAGTAAGAGGGGCTAGGTAGAATTTCTTACAGATTGGCGAGCCAGGTTTAGGAGGGATTTTGGTGTGACACAGAAATACATTTATAAGTGGATAATATATACTATTTTGTGTTGATTCAAAATACTGTTAAGTACCTTTTGTCTTTGTATTAATTTTGGTAAAATAACTATAGTCTTCCACTGTATAATGGAAGGTTTAATGAAGAAGATTGCCAAGGTTTCAAACCCTGAGCTTATAGTAAAATGCATGGAGAGCATGTCAGATCCCTGGTTCCAAGCTCAGAATTATGTGGCCCAGGCAATCAGTGAAAAGAAATTATCAAAGTCAAAGGGTAAAACTGCACTGATTTTTGCAGCTAGCTGGATAGCACAGCAGTACAAATCACTGCAGAAGCAGAAAGAGAGTTTGGAGGGTAAACTGCATGACTTGGATAATGTCATAGAGTCACTCAAAATGTCTGCAGACATTGCCAACCAGCAGACAATGACTGAAAACAAAGTACTCTGTACTGAGAATGAGCAGCTTTTGGAGAGACTGAGGGATGCCCAGGGCGCCATTAGAGCTCTGGCATCCTCCAGCACTAAAGAGGCTGATCATTCTCATTGTTTGTCAGAAATTAACAGGTTAAAAGAGCAGTTAGGAAAGAGGAATGTGGTTGTTGATGCATTTAATGTTCCAAACTGTAGTGAAAGTATGGTGTGTGGAATGGATTTGGATATGTTTGGAAATGATGAAAGAAATAATGAATGTGGAATGCCTGCTGTGAAAATGGCACCAGTGTCCATTGAGAAAAAGATAGATTCACAGGGATTATTGGTATCTGAAACCAGTGTTTCCAAATCTCTTTCCTGTAATGAACATGCGACTTTGAGTAAAGATCTAGGATACATAGCATGTACTGATGATCCTATAGAAGTAACTATAAAAATTGATCAGTTTGAAAAAATTCATAGAAATTTAAGTGAGGCAGACAAATTTGATGTGATTATGTCTAGCCTAGATAAATCTTTGAGATCAAGTCTGTCCTCTGAGGTGTTTGAGCACCCTAGAACAAAGCAGCAACTTCTGAGTGAGATATTGAAATCACTGGGTTCAGAGGAATATGATCATCATTCTGCATTTGGCAATTGTGCACAGAGGATGGGAGAATCGGTACAGGAGTTTAGTAATAGATTGTTTGTGTTATATAAACTAACACTCCCAACTGGTGTGCAGGCAAATAAGAATGATGATACTTATAAGAAGGCATTGCTGAAGAATGTATCACCAGAAATTCGTGAAATAGTGGGTTTGTCTGTGTCTGCTAAAAATAGTATTGCTTTAGTGTTTAGTTCTCTCAAAAGGGCTGAGGCAATTGTAAGGAGAGATAAATCTGGCCATACAAGTGTGTCTAAACTAGAAGTTCCTTCACAAGGAAGGGAGAGATGTGCAAATGTTCCTAGGCATTGTACAAATGGTAATGTGTTTAGGTGTTTTGCATGTAACAAGATTGGACACATAGCAAGAAACTGTAAAGGCCTTCCAGCAGATAAAAGAGGGCAGAAAAGAAATAATGGAGGTGCAAGCAACAAAATTCCTCCATCTGCCCCCAGGATCCCATATCAGTTTTTAAAGTTAGAGAAAGAGAGACTTGAAAAAGAAAATTTCCAACTTAAAAATGAAAGGAAATTATACATGGAGGAATTAGGAATATTAAAGTTGGAGCTGTCCAAAGTGTTGTGCAATCATATTTGTGAAGGTGCACAGGCAAAGGGAGAAAATGAATCTCTCTCTATAAATCTCCCTTAACAAATTTTTATGTCTCTAATGTTTCTCCTCAAATTTTGTTTTTCAGGAAAAAAAAAATGAAACTGACAATTAGAGAAACGTGACCAGAAATGGTTGCTGCATTTACCAATCTTGTTTATTTCAGCCACAATAGAGGACCTTACATTTTTATGTTTTTTTTAATTTTTAAGGAAAAGCCTCTAAAATCTATGAAGTACAGTCAGGTGGGCTAAATTCTAAATTATTTTTTTTGTTTGTTTTAAATCGCCTGCACTGCCAGCAAATCATGGCTGGATAAATGAAGAAGGATTTTTGTTTTTTTATGAGTTGTTGCCATACTGAGGTGAAGATACACATATCCTCCGTTATATTCTGTCTTTTTTGTTTTTGTTTTAAGGCAACACCTGGTTATATAATTTTTTACATAGGTTGCATGCTGCTTGTATGTGCCTTTAAAATAGACTAAACTATAAAATGTAAAAGCAGCATTCAATCTATACATTTTGGGGTTTTTTTATTTATTTTTTGTTTTTTTCTCATTTTTTCTTCATTTTTTTGGTGCTATCTCACATTATCAAGGCGGGGTGCTACCAATAAGAATAAATGGCACAGGGCACATTTCTATTCATATATCTTCAGAGAATGATGCAAATATATGGTATTTGTAGAGATTTTTGAAGCTGTATGAATTAGAAATTGTAAATTGTCTGTACAATGTCTATTGTTATTTCACATAATATTACCAGTTTGCATATGTAAATGTGTCTTTCAGTAAGAGCCTAGTTCTAATTATTCAACAGTGGTGAATAGTAGAAGTGATACTTTTGTCTTTCTTTATCAAATGCCCACACCAGTCTGAATAAATGTAACTAATATTAGGGAAGCAAAGTACCATTGCAACTGTTTATTATTTTTAGTAACACCTGTTTGTCGTTTTGTTACAGATAGCCAGACTTGGATTTGATAAGGAGACTGATACAGGGGTGACATGTACCACCAGAGATTTGGCCAAAGATCATACTACATGCTTTACATGTAGTGTACCTTATAATTTCCTGAAGTCACTAATAAATAAATATCAAGCCCACCTTTCAGTTCATTGCTGATAAAGGAACTTAGTACACTTGTCCATGAAATAAATGTGCTATAAGTACCAATAATAACCCACCACCTTATCACACTCAATAAACTGTCCTATGGTACGTGGTTGTCTCATACACACTACACAGCACTAAGATATATATATGGTAGGTGTGAGAGCCACATGTAACTTGCACCCCAAAATAAGACTCAAACATGGGTCAGGGGAAGGACACAGTGGTGGAGGAAGTGATTGTGGTACAGGTGTACAAACGTGCAGGAACAGATAAGCAAACATATGTGCAGCTGAGGATAAAGCTGCAGGAGTCATGAAAGTGGGTTCAAGATCTACAAAGTGGCTAAAGGACTGTAAATTAATAGTTATATTGTAACTGTGAGTATTCTGACAATTACACTAAATTACCTCACAGTACCCTAAATTCATGATATTATACTATGGGTGGTTGTCAAGTCATTCCTGTAACAGTAAACTGTTTCAATTTCAACTCTTGTGCACAAAGTTAATCCACACACACCAGGACATCCATTTTGTGTTATTGAGAGGGCTCTTATTTTCACAAATATTCACCCTCTAGGCGGGGAATGTAAGAAAGTCAAAATGGATCAAATATGGTTTATAACAGGGGTTTGTCTGTGGAGATATGTATGTGTGTGTTTATGTATGTATACATGTCTTTATCTATATGGATATGGACATTGTATGGAATTTATTATGTGTGTGTATATGTATATATATTTATAGCTATAAAATGCATGGGTATAGATCTGTTTTATGGCTTAGAACAGTGGGAATTCTATTTGCTTAATTAAGAATTCAAGACAATTTCAGCTGTCCCAAACTGCAGGGGGGTTGCTTCAAAGGATGTTTACATTTCTTGAGTTAGGTATTTGAGAACTCAAATGAAGGTCTCTTCTAGTTAAATGTGAAAGGAGTAAGGACAAGCCAAACTGTCTTGTCAACGAAACAAAGAGTTCAGATAAGACACCAAATGCTCCTGTTTCTGGAGTCTTCCCTATCAATAATATCTCTTTGATGTCACCATGAATGGCAAGTGGGTGTGGTGAGAAAAGTCAGTTGAGCTAACCAGTTTACACCAGACTTAAGTGATATGAAAAATAGTATAAAGGAGCAGTATTTTTGGGGGGTGGAAGGAGACCTTGAGGAGACCTTCAGGAGAACTGGAGGAGAGAAGAGAAGAGAATGAGAGAGGCCTGAGTCCAGCAGTCCTGATTCCTGTCCAGATGTGAGCCCAGCAGATAAGAGACCAGAAACCAAGATTTGTGCTGGAGGGTGTGAGGAGATTTTCATCATATAATTTACTGGTATCCAATTCAATTCCATCTTTTCCATACCTGTAATCTATGATATTATTTAATTCATGTATATACCACCCAAACTGTAACAGTATTTTGATTTTGCACATAATACAATCATCTTTATTATTATCCGTTATCTGTGTATTTCTTAAAGTTACAACCAATCCCCAAAGAACAATTGTACCCTTAGTAAGAGGGGCTAGGTAGAATTTCTTACAATCCTATTACAGGGACTAGAACTGTGCAGACTATCTCACTACCACATGATCCTATTACAGGGAGTGGAACTGTGCAGACTATCTCACTACCACATGATCCTATTACAGGGACTGGAACTGTGCAGACTATCTCACTACCACATGATCCTATTACAGGGACTGGAACTGTGCAGACTATCTCACTACTACATGATCCTATTACAGGGAGTGGAACTGTGCAGACTATCTCACTACCACATGATCCTATTACAGGGACTGGAGCTGTGCAGACTATCTCACTACCACATGTTCCTATTACAGGGACTAGAACTGTGCAGACTATCTCACTACCGCATGATCCTATTACATGGACTGTAATTGTGCAGACTATCTCACTACCACATGTCCCCATTACATGGACTGTAATTGTGCAGACTATCTCACTACCACATGTTCCTATTACATGGACTGGAACTGTGCAGACTATCTCACTACCACATGTTCCTATTACATGGACTAGAACTGTGCAGACTATCTCACTACAACATGCTCCTATTACATGGACTAGAACTGTGCAGACTATCTCACTACAACATGCTCCTATTACAGGGACTGGAGCTGTGCAGACTATCTCACTACCACATGATCCTATTACAGGGACTGGAACTGTGCAGACTATCTCACTACCACATGTTCCTATTACATGGACTGGAACTGTGCAGACTATCTCACTAACTCACAATTTTTTTTACTCGCGTACCTCCTCTGAAACCCAAAGGGTTAAACCTTTAAATATCAAATGTGTGTCCAATATACAAAGCATTGTGTAGCTCTCTGATCCTTAGGATGTTAATCAACCATGATGCTCAGCTTTGTGTCAGTTAACCTCTTCAGGATCACAGAGATGCACAGCGACTGGCAAAGCAATGCACATTGGACACCTGTTTGGTATTTAATGGGAGTTAAATTGTGATAAACGATAACACTCACATTGACTACCGGGTTAAGGTTTAACTTGTTGATTGCTGGGTTAACTTAAGACAAAAGATGACACTGATCGGGGTGGACAATGATAAAATAATTTTTTTTCTGTACTAACGTGTATAAACAAATATATTGTATATATTTAAACCCTCTCCCTGGCCACAATACAGTTATTTATAATCATAACTGGGACCGCTGAAGTCTGATCCTGAAACTTGCGGTTTTCACCCAAATTCTTGGGGTCTTGTGGTGACGGGACAAATTCTCCAGGCGAGACCGTTCTGTGTTCCCTACCCTGATCTTCACCAATTAACTGCTTTTTAGTATCTAAGTTGGTGCCATTTCTACAAGAAAGGCAAAGCGTGTTGCTGTGTGATCCATAGAACAAGGGCAGTAAACTAGTGGAGTTAAATCGGAACCACCACAATAGGTAAGGTCACCCTGCAATAATTAGACAGGAGGTAACTAGCTTAATAATAGTTATAACACCTCTTAGAACTACACGATTCTACCGAAATCCTTACTCTTACGAGACTGGAAGCAAGGCATCAGCACAGACATCTTGTCTGCTCGCCTGCGCTGTCAGTCCCGGTCTCCATTAAAAAACATTGCATTAACCTGGTCACTAATCTCAGAAGAATAATGATTTCTGTAGAATCGTGTCGTTCTGAGAGGTAATATAACTATTATTAAGCTAGTCTGAACCTGCCTAAATATTGCAGGGCGACGTTTCCTATGTTGAAAGATCCACTTTAAAGTGGTACGGTACCTTTATTGGTTACTGAGTGGCTCTAGGATACAAGGTTTCAAGACAACTAGGTCTTTTCCTCAGGCATAATAATAATAATGATATCTTAATACACAAGGTATGACAGGTTATACCCTCATGCACATTATTTTCACATTTACATTCCACTGTTAGTAATTATGTTGCAACAGGAAAAGTATTTGCCAAGGTTGAGCAATCCCATTTCCGTCCTAATATTATGATACACTAATATACAGTAAATCCTATATAATAATTCACTAAGGATGTTTGTCACTTTGTCCCAGGAAAGTACGCAGAGAGGACTATGGTCTAAATTCGGAACGCCCCGCTCTGTATTAGCCGTGGCGCCGGCAGTCTGTAACGTGCACGACTGCACCGCAGCCAGCGACAACAGGATTCGGCCACCAGCCGGCACTGTGGCCTGTGTACACAGGCTCGTCAACTAGTCTATATATATAAAAGAAGACTTTGTGCCTGCCAAAACACACCCAGGGGTGGTATTAAGGAGGAGTTACTGTTCCCATTGGGTGATTCAATCATGCAGGGAGTTGGCCCGCCCCCACTATGCAGCCCACCCACCACTATAAAAGTCAGAAAAAAACAATATGGCCGCCACTTGCTCCTACACCACAGACAAACACACATGCCCCACTCACACAGCACCACACAAACACACACACATGCCCCACTCACACAGCACCACACACACATGCCCCACTCACACAGCACCAAGCAGACATGCCCCCACTCACACACACAGCACCACATACACCACATACACACACAAAGCCAGAAATAAATATGGCTGACACACACACACAGTCACTCACCCTGACTCCCAGAGGCCTCAGCAGGACCTGTAGTGCAGCACCAGAGGAACAAAATTGCACTCAAAGGGTTAAGGTAGGTCCTCATTGCTCAATTATTTCTTCACTGTCATCATTTGCCATGCAAGACACAGGACAGGCAGCCATCAGATTCACACTTAACCCACTGACTGCCACAGGGTTGTGTATCAAGTTTTACCCCTCAGGGAGTGTGTTCAAACTCCTCACACTGTAAACTTGCATTTCTCTCCCACTTCTCCTCCTTCCCCAGCCTATTACTAACACTTTTCCATATTTATGTTAAGCCCCGCCCCTACTCGCGATTAAGCCCCGCCCCCTTTTAACCCAGATTGCCCCATTGCTCTCTCCACATCAGCACCACATGAGGGACTCCACAAGTAAAAATTCCCAGGTATAACACATACATGCCTCACTCACACAGCACCAAACACCCATACCCACACACAAAGCCAGAAAGAAAGATGGCTGACACACAGTCACTCACCTTGACTCCCAGTGGCCTCAGCAGGACCTGTAGTAAAACCACTGAATGGTGCTGCATCAGCAGGGGAACAAAATGGCACTCAAAGGGTTAAGGTAGGCCCTCATTGCTGAATTACTTCTTCACTGTCACCATTTGCCATGCAAGACACAGGACAGACAGCCATCAGATTCACACTTAACCCACTGACTGCCACAGGGTTCTGTATCAAGTTTTACCCCTCATGGAGTGTGTTCAAACCCCTCACACTGTAAACTTGCATTCCCCTCCCACTTCTCCTCCTTCCCCAGCCTATTACTAACACTTTTTCCACATTTATGTTAAGCCCCGCCCCCTACTCGCGATTAAGCCCCACCCACTTTTAACCCAGATTGCCCCATTTGTCTCTCCACATCAGCACCACATCAGTCCCCTCTAGGGACTTCACAAGTCAGTGTTCCCAGGTATGAACACACTTCCCACTGCTATTTAACTCTGACATGCCTCTCTATACCTTAACCCTTTGAGTGCCAGAGGGGTACACAACTCATGAGCACATGTGTTTCTGCTCATATATGTTGCGTGTCTGTGTGTGTACATCTCTGTTACATATGTGTGTCCATATGTGCATCTCCAGTGTGTCTGTGTGTACATGTCTTTTGCATGTTTCTGCCGCTCACTGTGTGTATGTGCATACCTCCCAACATTTCACAGGGCCAAAGAGGGACACGTTAGTTTTAGGTAATATTATTGGGGGTGTGGCTGGTGGGCGGGGCATTAGTAAGAATTTTTAGGTTATTTCATGACCTATTACTGGCTATTTATGTAACTGAATAAATGATTTAGTTCAAGACCAAAGTATTTTATTTGCACAGACTAATGTATACACACATATACTGAAGTTTATTGCTTTATTGCTGTAGAGCAAAGTAATACACACCACACAGTCAGGGCTGGTGCAAGGATTTTTGCCACCCTAGGCAAAACCTAATTTTGCCGCCCATTTCGCTCCGC
Organism: Rhinophrynus dorsalis; assembly: GCA_037306005.1. Classification (NCBI taxonomy): domain Eukaryota; kingdom Metazoa; phylum Chordata; class Amphibia; order Anura; family Rhinophrynidae; genus Rhinophrynus; species Rhinophrynus dorsalis. The sequence continues at coordinate 631,439,284 of CM074719.1, read as the reverse complement.
CCCTTGTGTCCCACCCCTTTATACCCTGCCTACTTATACCCAACCTCTTTTCATGATTGTCCTCTCTCTGCCCCCTGAGCCACTCTGCCCCTGTTCTGGAGATGCCTGTAAGAGATGCCCCCCACCAGCTCCAACTTGCCCCTTATCAGCTTCACTTTGGCCCACCAGCTCCACTTTGCCCCTATCAACTCCAACTTGCCCCCATCAGCTCCAACGTGCCCCCACCAGCTCCATTTTGCCCCCTCAGCTTCACTTTACCCCCTCAGCTCCAACTTACCCCCATCAGCTCCACTTTGCCCCCCATCTGCTCCAACTTGCCCCCATCCGCTCCAACTTGCCCCCACCCGCTCCACTATGCCCTCTCAGCTCCAACTTTCCACTATCAGCTCCACTATGCCCCCAGCAGCTCCAACTTGCCCCCATCCGCTCCAACTTGCCCCCCCATCAGCTCCACTTGCCCCCCCTCAGCTCCACTTGCCCCCCCTCAGCTCCAACTTGCACCCCCTCAGCTCCACTTTGACCCTCATCAGCTCCACTTTGACCCTCATCAGCTCCAACTTGCCCCCATCATCTCCAACTTGCCACCACCAGCTCCACTATGCCCCCTCAGCTCCAGCTTTCCCCTAACAGCTCCAACTTGCCCCCATCATCTCCACTTTACCCCACATCTGCTCCAACTTGCCCCCTCAGCTCCACTATGCCCCCTCAGCTCCAACTTGCCCCCCATCACATACCTGTATCTCCCGCGCAGTCTTCTCTTCAGTAATGCAGAGAGCGGCGGGAGATCATGACTCCCAGCGCGCTCTGCATTACTAAAGATCCGACCAGATGAGGGAGCGCTGTAGCGACACAGACCTGACTGTGTTGTGGTTCCTGGCGTGGTGTGTGGGCGCAGTTCTTCTCCGCTGCATGCCCGCGCCCCCAGTACGTGTGCGCCGTAGGCCGGCGCCTACCTCGCCTATAGGTGGAGCCGACCCTGCACACAGTCTGACCTCCTAAAAAGAGGGACAACAGGATGGGAAAGAGGGACAGAGGGATTTGGCCTCAAAGAGGGACTGTCCCTCCTAAAGAGGGACACTTGGGATGTATGGTATGTGTCTGCCTGTATGCTGCATATGTCTGTGTTTATCAGTGTGTCTCCATTTCAAACACGTGCGCCCAATGGTCATAACATGACGGGCAACGCCGTCCCATGTTGCTAGTTGGTGTATAATTTAGTAATTATGTTTAAACAGAAAATGTATTGCCAGGAATAGGCAATCATAATAATTCCATTAACATTATGATACACTAATATATAGCATATTGCTGTATATGTTAGTACAGATACGTGGATTTTATGATTGTCCTCACCAACAAATACATTTTAAAAAAAAAACAGCTACTAAAATATACATCAGTTGTCCACTCACTGCATATATTTCCACCCTAACCCAGATTTATGCAGTGTACGACTGGTGTATATATTAGTAGACGTGTTTAAAAAGTATTGGCCAGGGGTAGACAATCATAAACTCCTCATTTCTATACCTACAGCCATATACTGTAATATTAGTGCACAGGGGTGGACAATCATAAAATACACACACACACACACTCACATATAAACACACACACATATAATCATACACACACATACACATATAAACACACACACACACACACACACACACACACACACATAAACATACACACACACACACGTATAAACATACACACACATATAAACATGCACACACAAACACACACACACACACACACACACATATAAACATACACACATATTAACATGCACACACAAATAAACACGTACACACATATAAACATACACACACACATATAAACATACACACAAACATATAAACACATACACACATATAAACATACACACACACATATAAACATATACACACACATATAAACACACACACACATATAAACACACACACACATATAAACACATATACACAATTAAACATGGACACACATATAAACATACACACATATAAACATACACACACACACACACACACATAAACACACACACACATATAAACATACACACACATAAATAAACATACACACACATATAAACATACACACACATATATAAACACACACATATAAACATACACATACACATATATAAACATACACACACACACACACATATAAACATACACACATAAACATAAACATACACACATATAAACATACACACACACATAAACATACACACACATATAAACATACACACACACATAAACATACACACACACATATAAACATGTACACACATATAAACATACACACACATATAAACATACACACACACACATATAAACATACACACACACATATAAACACACACACACATAAACATACACCCACACATATAAACATGCACACACATATAAACATACACACACACACACACACACACACACATAAACATACACACACATATAAACATACACACACACACACACATATAAACATACATACACACACACATATAAACATACACACACATATAAACACACACACACACATAAACATACACACACACATAAACATGCACACATATAAACATACCCACACATATAAACATACATACACACACATATAAACATACACACACACACATATAAACATACATACACACACATATAAACCCACACATATAAACATACACACACACACATATAAACACACACATATAAACACACACACATTTAAACATACACACACACACACACATATAAACATACACTCACATATAAACATACACACACACACACACAAATAAACACACATATAAACATACACACACACATATAAACATACACACACATATAAACATACACACACACATATATAAAGATACACACACATATAAACATACACACACATATAAACATACACACACATAAACATACACACACCTATAAACACACACACACATATAAACATACACACACATATAAGCATGCACACACATATAAACATACACACATATAAACATACACACACACACATGTAAACATACACACATGCACACACACATATAAACATACACACATGTAAACATACACACACACATATAAACATACACACATTTGAACACACACATATAAACATACACACACATATAAACACACACACAGATATAAACATACACACACACACACATATATAAACATACACACACACCTATAAACACACACACATATAAACACACACACACACACACACATATAAAGATATACACACACACATATAAACATACACACATATAAACATACACACACATATAAACACACACACATATAAACACACACACACACATATATAAACATACACACATATAAACATACACACACATATATAAACACACACACATATAAACATACACACATATAAAAATACAGACATATAAACATACACACACATATAAACACACACACACATATAAACATACACACACATAAACATTCACACACATAGAAACACACACACATAAATAAACATACACACACATATATAAACACACCACATATAAACATACACACATATAAACATACACACACATATATAAACACACACATATATAAACATACACACATATAAACATACACACACATATAAACATACACACATCAATAAACATACACACACACACATATATAAACATACACACACATATAAACATACACACAAACAGACATATAAACATACACACACATATAAACCCACACATATAATCACACACATATAAACATACACACACACATATAAACATACATACACACACATATAAACCCACACATATAAACCCACATATATAAACACACACATATAAACATACATACACACATATAAACATACACACATATATAAACATACACACATATAAACATACACACACATATAAACACACACACACACACATAAACACATACATATAAACATACACACACATATAAACATACACACAGACATATAAACATACACACACATATAAACCCACACATATAATCACACACATATAAACACACACACACATATACCACATACACACACACATATAAACATACATACACACACATATAAACCCACACATATAAACCCACATATATAAACACACACATATAAACATACACACACATATAAACACACACATATATAAACATATACACATATATAAACATACACACACATATAAACACACACACATATAAACATACACACACACATATAAACATACACACACATATATAAACATGCACACACATATAAACTCACACACATATAAACATATACACTCACATATAAACATACACACATATATAAACATACACACATATAAACATACACAGCCACACATATAAACTTATACATATATATAAACATACACACATATATAAACATACACACACATATATAAACATATACACATATATAAACATACACACACACAAACATACACACACATATAAACATACACACACACATATATAAACATACACACTTATAAACATACACAGACACACATATAAACTTATACATATATATAAACATACACACATATATAAACATACACACACACATATAAACACACACACATATAAACATATACACACATATATAAACATACACACATATAAACATACACACACACATATATAAACATACACACACACTTATAAAAAAAATTTTTAAACTTAATATATTTATTTATTTTAAATATGAATAGAATTAAATGCATGAAATAAACGCATAAAAAAAGAGTACAGAGAAACTAGAAAATCAGTAAAAATGAACAAAGAATCAGGTTTTCAATAGCAATTTACATGAATTACCATATAAACTTTCTATCCAAGGAGACCAAGTAAGAAGAAATTTATCATAAAGACATAACTCGATAGAGGAAAAAAATTCATTAAGACAAATAGAGTTAATCTTTTCAAGAAAAGAGTTCCAAGGAATTTCTAAATTCTTCCACTGAGAAGCAATGCATAGCCTTGTTCCTGAGCAAATCCGAAGAATTAATTTATCCTCATATTTGGTAATACCATTAATTCTTATTCCCAACAGAGCCTGACCCATATTTAACGCAATATTTTTATGAAGGATTTCTGAAAGTAAGATATTAACTCTATTCCATATTAGTTTTACTTTATCACATTCCCACCAAATATGAGAAAAGGACCCCTTTTTGTGACAATCTCTAAAACTTTGTCAGTGGCATTATCGTACATTAGGGCCAACTTACTGGGTACCAGATAAGTAAGATGAAACATCCTGTAAAGTTGTTCAATCGAGTTTAAATTAATGCTACTTTTATGAATTCTTCTCCATAGTTCCAACCAATCAATTTGATCCAGTGGAGTTCCCAACATCATTTCCCATTTAAATTGGCAAACCAATTTTTCATTACTACAGAAAAGGATCTTGTATAATGGAGAAATGGATTTTAGGGAAGGATTCCAACTTTTAAAAAAGGAATCAAATTTAGTTAAGTTATTACTTTTAGATGAGCCCAAATAATCTAGGATTTTATTTGATATCTCAGTAAAGGTCATTTTTTGATCTGGATACCTTTGAAAAAAATATTTAATGAAATCCCAGCTAATTATTTTATCTCGGAAGAATAGGTCATTCAATATTGTAAAGTGATGATCATATAAATTATTAATGAATTGAGAATGTTTCAGATCCCAACAAAATAGGGGAGAAAGAATCGGAAGCATTTTAGATTTTTCGTTTGTTAATTGTAATAAGAATTTGTTTCTCTCCCAAATTTTAAAATCAGCTTGAGTGCATTGTAAATAATTGGATATTTTCCCGCTAAATTTATTACCAGAACTCCATAAGTATGATAAAGCATCTTGTTTTATAAAAAAATTCAGATTCTAAGCGAATCCAATTGGGAATTAACCAAGGGGATTCAAAATTATGGCAAAAGGATAATAAATGTGAGAGTCTAGAAGCCAAATAATATTTATAGAAATTTGGAAATTTGTATAGTATTTCCCTTTTAATACGGGGGTGTTTATCATTACAAATAAAACGGAAAATATTATTTTGAATACCTAAGAGATCAATTTTGGTAATGAAAATAGGAAGAGAGCGGAATAAGTATAACAGTTTGGGAAGAATAACCATCTTAATGGCATTAATTTTACCTAATAAAGAAAGAGGAAGATGGTTCCATAAGTCAAGAATTTTTTTAATAGTTAGGAAACAAGAAGTGAAATTAAATGAAAAAGTTTTAGAGCGGATCCTTGGAATTTTAACATCCAGGTAAGTAATAAAGTCATCTTTCCATTTAAAATTAAAATTTTTTTGAATAATTTTCTTTGTTTTAAAATTTAAAGAAAGATCCATTAATTCAGATTTATTCTGGTTGATGATCAAGCCGGAAAATTTACTGAAATCGGAGAGTATTGACCAAAGAGCATTGATGGAAATATCAGCATTTGAAATAAAAAGGAGAATATCGTCAGCATAAAGGTTTTATTTTTCTGGAGAAATTTGTTTGTCCGATACCTTCTCTCTACAGAGGGACTTACATACAATGTCAGATTGGGCAAACATGTGGAATATGAAGTTTAATGTGGGGAAGTGTAAAGTCATGCATTTGGGAGGAAACAATCCCAAGGCTAATTATAAACTTAATGGAATAATTTTAGGTGACTTGTTGCTAGAAAAAGACCTGGGTATCCTTGTCAACTACAAACTTGGAAACAGTGACCAGTGTCAAACAGCAGTAGCAAAGGCAAACAAAGTCCTGTCTTGCATAAAAAGAGGTATTGAAGCAAGAGTGGATAACATTATTTTGCCATTATACAAATCATTGGTAAGACTTCACCTTGAGTATGCAGTGCAATTTTGGGCACCGGTTCTGAAAAAGGATATACTAGAACTAGAGAGGGTACAGCGGAGAACAACAAAATTAATTAAGGGAATGGAGGACTTGACATATGAGGAACGACTAAACAAACTTGATTTATTTACTCTAGAGAAAAGACGACTACGAGGAGACCTTATCACATTGTACAAGTATATGAGAGGTCAATACAAGGATCTCTGCGGTGAGCTACTTATTCCAAGGCCTGATCTGGTGACCAGGGGACACCCCTTGAGATTAGAGGAAAGGAGGTTTAAACTTCAGCAGAGGAAGGGCTTTTTTACAGTAAGGTCTGTCAAATTGTGGAATTCATTTCCCAGGGAGGTAGTTATGGCAGATACAATGGATACATTTAAGAGAAGATTAGATACATTTCTTTCAAAAGGGGACATACAGAGTTATACTGTTTATCAGTAGGCTGATCAGGAAGGTCTGATAAAGACTAATTTAATTGGTAGCAGGAAAGCTATAAAATTCTCAGTTACTGAGGTATGAGGCGAAGGTTGAACTTGATGGACTTGTGTCTTTTTTCAACCTAATTTACTGTGTTACTATGTTACTATGTTACCTTTTATTTTCTGATCTTCCCTAATAGACAAGGCAAAAGGTTCGGGACATCCCTGTTTAGTGCCCTTTTCAATTTGTATCTCCTCAGACTCAACTCCCATTATTCTTAAAAGACTAAAAGAATTATTATGAATGGCAGTTAAATATTGAGTGATTAATCCACTCTAAAGTTTTCTAATATTTTTTCCATGTAAGTCCAATTTAAGGAGTCAAAGGCTTTGGAGATGTCTAAGGACAAAAGTAAGGCGTTCTTAGATTTAAAGCGATTACAGATGTCTATAACATCAAAGGTTCATCTGATACAGCCCCAGTAGTTCTGCCAGGAATACAACCACATTGGTCTACATGAATCAAAAAGGGGAGGAATTTACCCAATCTATTAGCCAAAACTTTCGATAACATTTTTAAATCCGTGTTTATTAGGTTAATGGGTCTATAATTAGCGATTTCCTCAGGATCTTTTCCAGGTTTAGGAAAAACAGCGATAAAACTTAAATCAGCTTCTTTTTCAATTTTCCCTTTCTTCAAAATTTCCTGAAAATAAATTAACAAATGAGGGAGAAGTTTTTCTTGAAAAATTTTATAATATAGATTTGTAAAGCTGTCTGGGCCTGGGCTTTTTTGTTTTTTAAATCTTTAATAGCTTTTCTTAGTTCGTCCTGTTCTAACGGTTTATTTAATTGAAAATGTCCCCTGTCATTTAAAGGGATAGTAATACTTCGTTTTAACTTTATTTTATTTTGTAGCCATTAAAAAAACATGAAGAACGATATAAGTCTTATCTCTCAGACCTTTATGGTTTGAGAGATAGTCACAAGCAAAGTTTCCCCTCCCGCCCCTTTTACCTACTGTAAACAATCTCTTCTCAGATGTGGAATGCAGTCCATAGACCAGACAGATAACAGCAGGGGACAATCTTCTTCCTATGAGAACAATGAAAACCCTGCCCCCCTTGACAAGCTTTTCAGGTTTTTCCCTTATCTTAATTGAAGATTGTCCCTCTCTGCAGTCTACCTGGGCACCTCCCTTCTGCTCAGGCTGAACAGTGTGACATCAGTAAAAGGGGAGGGGGACACTTTGTCATTGAATTACTCTGGAACTACAACTCTGACAGAACTGAAATAACACTCTCCAAAGTCCAAATACTATGATGATTAATTAGAGCTGCTTTTATTATGAAACATTACTATCCCTTTAAACTTGGAAGTTTACGTTTTTTAAGAAAATCCTTAAAAATTGTTTCATTAAATTCTGCTTTGTTTCTGAAAAGATCAGTGAAATAATCATGAAAATACAGTAAAATATTTTTCAAATTGGAGGATTTCCCAGTTTTATTACCGCAATTTATTCTTTTAATATTTTATATTGGCTTATGAGAGTCCAATTGGTGGGCCATCAAGGTTTGAGATTTATTACCCCATAAGAAATATTTTTGTTTGATCCAGAGGAAGCTTTGATTAGCAGTTTTATCCAACAGAATTTCTTATTGTTTTTTAATGTTACAAATTTGTTTTGGCTCGGGCAAACAATGGATTATTAGTCTGTTTGTCTTGGAGAACTTTTAATTCAGTATTTAGGGAATTAATTAGATAATATTTATCTCTTCCTCTTTGTTTGACTAATTTAATTAGTATTCCTCTAATAACCGCTTTATGAACTAGCCAGATCCAAGAAAAACCAGAATCTCCTGGAGTATTTTCCTGAAAATAAGTTTCAATGGAATTTAAAATTTCTTGTTTAATACCTTTATTTAATAACATTCGTTCATTTAGTCTCCATCTGAAGGTCTTTTTAATAGTTGAAAAGGTATTAACCCAAAAAGAAACAGCACTATGGTCTGACCAAATTTGGGGATACATTCCAATATTAATAATAATCTAAAATAGAAGGATCCATTAGGAAAAAATCAATTCTGGAAGCTATGTCTATCTGAGTGGATATATAAGTAAATTATTTTTCTTTAGGAAACAAAACTCTCCATGGATCTATCAATCCCAAATCATCAATAAAATCTTTTAGGATTAGATTTTGAGATTCCCTACATTTACTATACCCCTTTTTATCAAGAGCAGGATCTAAGTATAAGTTAAAATCGCATCCGATAATAAGTTTGCCTTTTCTATGAGAGATGATTTGTGCTTTTAAGTTTGTGGACCATATACATTCACTAGAGTTAATTCGAAACCACAAATATTTCCAGTTAAGATCAAAAAATTTCCTTCTGGATCTTCAATAACCTTTTCCGAGATAAAGGAGACATCATTTCGTAGTAAAGTTGCTACACCACATTTTTTAACTATATTAGAGCTCAAGTAAAAACGTTTGTAGTTTTTAGAGAAGCATTTTAGTGGATTAGATTTATTGAACTTGGTCTCCTGAAGTAACTAAAAGGCAGGTTTAAACTTCTCCAAAGAAATAAAAGCTTTTTTTCTCTTAATTGCAGAATTAAAACCCTACATTAATAGAAGTGAAGTTAATTTTTCCAGACATCAAAAGAAAGAAACAAAGAAAGGAAACTTTATCAAACCCACCCTACCCCAAGAGAAAATTAAAGGGATAGTAATGTTTCATAATAAAATCAGCTCTAATTAATCATCATAGTATTTGGACTTTGGAGAGTGTTATTTCAGTTCTATCAGAGTTGTAGTACAAGAGTAATTCAATGATAAAGTATCCTCCTCCAGCCCCTTTTACTGATGTAACACTGTTCAGCCAGATCAGAAGGGAGGTGCCCAGGTAGACTGCAGAGAGGGACAATCTTCAATTAAGATAAGGGAAAAACCTGAAAAACTTGTCAAAAGGGGCAGGACTTTCATTGTTCTCATAGGAAGAAGATTGTCCCCTTCTGTTATCTGTCTGGTCTATGGACTGCATTCCACATCTGAGAAGAGATGGCTTACACTAGGTAAAAGGGGCGGGAGGGGAAACTTTGCTTGTGAATATCTCTCAAAATATAAAGGTTTGAGAGATAAGACTTATATCTCTTATACACACACATATAAACACACACACACACACACACACACATACACACACACACACATATGAACACACACATATGAACATACACACACATATAAACACACACATTTGAACATACACAAACATATAAACACACACACACATAAACATACACACACACACATATAAACACACACACACAAATAAACACACACACACACATATAAACACACACACACACACACATATAAACATACACACACACATATAAACACACACATATGAACATACACACACATATAAACATACACACACATAAACACACACACACACATATAAACATACACACACATATAAACATACACACACACACACACACACATATAAACACACACACACAAATAAACACACACACACACACATAAACATACACACACACATATAAACACACACACACACAAATAAACACACACACACACACACACACACACACACATATAAACATACACACACATATAAACACACACATATGAACATACACACACATATAAACATACACACACATAAACACACACACACATATAAACATACACACACATATAAACATACACACACACATATGAACATACACACACACACATAAACACACACACACATATAAACATACACACACATATAAACATACACACACACATATGAACATACACACACATATAAACATGCACACACATAAACACACACACACATATAAACATACACACACATATAAACATACACACACACATATGAACATACACACACATATAAACATACACACACATAAACATACACACACATATAAACATACACACACATATAAACATACACACACACATATAAACACACACATATGAACATACACACACATATATAAACACACACACACATATAAACATACACACACACACATATAAAAATGGTGAGACGGGATTAATCTGCAATCAGACTAAATGCAGTTCTCTCAATCACAAAGAGACACTGAATACATAACTAAAGGGACAGTAACATTTAATATGTAAAAGTCTATACATTACAGGGGTTACCCACTGAGTAAAACAATATCCTCACAGCTGAGAACTGTGTGATTAAAAAGTTATTGCACCTCAAACAGGAATTTTTTTAGGTGCTGTATCTCAGTGGTCTGAAATTGTACAGTAGCACTGTAGCTACACCATCCAATGGAGGTTTGTGGTCAACTGACCAGGGCTGTCCATAGGATAGTGTAATAACAGCGCCACTGTACAATTTCAGGCCATTGAGATATGGCACCTAAAAAAATAAATTCAAGTCTGAGCTGCAATTATCTTTCAATAAAACAGCTCTACGTAGTAGGAATTCCCTTGTTTTACTCAAGGGGATAAACACTACAAAGAACTATCCAATGAATTATTTATGCAAAGAGCTGAGCTAAGAACAAGAGGTCATCCATTAAGACTAGAGGAAAGGCACTTTCGGCTAAAACAAAGGCAGGGATTCTTTACAGTAAGGGCGGTAAGGCTATGGAATTCATTGCCTCGGGATGTTGTGCTTGCAGATAATGCAACTGCATTCAAAAAAGCAATGGATGCCTATCTAGCACAGACCAATATTGACAATTATGACAGATGGCTTCAAAGCAAATAGGATATTGACCCGGGGAACTATTTGACTACCAATTGGAGTCAGGAAGGAATAATTCCCCCCCACACACACACACACACACACCTACATTGGAAATTGCTCCAGAGGGCTTTTTTGTTGCCTTCCTCTGGATCAACAGGGATGTTATTGGCATGGGCTGGACTTGATGGACGCATGTCTTTTTTCAGCCTTATCTACTATGTTACTATGTGACAATATATATTTTTTGCGTAGCAAGTGTTACTATCCCTTTAAATGTGAATAAACCGTCTTTATTCTTCCAAGACAAAAAACAGACAGAGAGACATGGGTGTTATGCAATAAGGTGCGATAAAGAGCTGATAATGCAGAAATTACTTCTCCAGTGATATCACTTCTCCACTTCCTATGTTATTCTACAGAACCTATGAATTAAAATCTTAGTGCATCAAGTCCGTAGAATAACATAGGAATTAGAGGTGATATCACTGGAGAAGTCATCTCCACTATATCACCTCTTTATCACACCTTAGTGACTCTCCACCCATTGGCTCTGTCTGCAGAGATGTCAGTAAGGTGCGTCTAACTTCTACCTTAAAGTGATAGTAATGTTTCATAATAAAAGCAGCTCTAATTAATCTTTGTACTTTGAAGAGTGTTACATCAATTCTGTCAGAGTTGTAGTACAAGAGTAATTCAATGACAAAGTATCCCCCTCCCGCCCCTTTTACTGATGTAACACTGCTCAGCCAGATCAGAAGGGAGGTGCCCAGGTAGACTGCAGAGAGGGACAATCTTCAATTAAGATAAGGGAAAAACCTGAACAACTTGTCAAGGGGGGCAGGGCCTTCATTGTTTTCATATGAAGAAGATTGTCCCCTGCTGTTATCTGTCTGGTCTATGGACTGGATTCCACATCTGAGAAGAGATGGCTTACACTAGGTAAAAGGGGGTCAGGGCTTTCATTGTTCTCATAGGAAGAAGATTGTTCCCTTCTGTTATCTGTCTGGTCTATGGACTGGATTCCACATCTGAGAAGACATGGCTTACACTAGGTAAAAGGGGGGCAGGGCTTTCATTGTTCTCATAGGAAGAAGATTGTTCCCTTCTGTTATCTGTCTGGTCTATGGACTGGATTCCACATCTGAGAAGACATGGCTTACACTAGGTAAAAGGGGGGAAGGGCTTTCATTGTTCTCATAGGAAGAAGACTGTCCCCTGCTGTTATCTGTCTGATCTATGGACTGGATTCCACATCTGAGAAGAGATGGTTTACACTAGGTAAAAGGGGCGGGAGGGGAAACTTTGCTTGTGAATATCTCTCAAACCATAAAGGTTTGAGAGATAAGACTTATATCGTTCTTCATGTTTTTTTTAATGCCTACAAAATAAAATAAAGATAAAACGAAGTGTTACTATTCCTTTAAATCGATGTAGGTTATAAACCTTTCTTCTGGCAACAAGCAATGTGTATGAGTCAATTATTTCTGTGTACCTGCTAGTACCATCTCCTTATCTCTACTGATACCGTTACCTTCTGGGAGGTTGGGAATTGGCAGATTCTGATAGAGACAGAACTGAGATAAAGTGGGTCCAAGCCAATTCCTTAACAGTGAACACTCTTCAAAGCTATGCCGTTAACCACTGTGATGCCTTTCAGAATACAATAGAACATCACACAATTACTCTATAGAGGATATAGGGGTTAGCTATATATGAGTGCATAGCGTAAATGCATTTGTGCACATAGCACACACATGCACACGCGCACACTTATTACATATGGCATCATACAACCACATGGAAACAGCACTCAATGGGACCTGAAAAAAAATGATGAAAAAATGTATATTGAATGTTGACATTTTGGCCCCCTCAAGAGCTTTCCTGGCTGTATACCCATATACCCATTTCTAGCATGTTGGGCAGCATGGGGGACATCACCATTGTGTGTTAGCCCCACATACACTTCCTGACAACCCCAGCCTTCTTTCCTTGCCCAGGCAGTGCCCATGGGGATTTGTGACTAATAGTGATCGAGCGAACAAGTCTGGGGACCTGTCAGTGTATATGGTGTTCTATGGCTACCACTGAGCATAGGAACAAGTCTGGGGACCTATCAGTGTACATGGGGTTCTATGGCTACCACTGAGCATAGGAACAAGTCTGGGGACCTATCAGTGTACATGGGGTTCTATGGCTACCACTGAGCATAGGAACAAGTCTGGGGACCTATCAGTGCACATGGGGTTCTATGGCTACCATTGAGCATAGGAACAAGTCTGGGGACCTATCAGTGTACATGGGGTTCTATGGCTACCACTGAGCATAGGAACAAGTCTGGGAACCTATCAGTATACATGGGGTTCTATGGCTACCACTGAGCATAGGAACAAGTCTGGGGACCTATCAGTGTACATGGGGTTCTATGGCTACCACTGAGCATAGGAACAAGTATGAGGACCTATCAGTGTACATGGTGTTCTATGGCTACCACTGGGCGTAGGAACAAGTCTGGGAACCTATCAGTGTACATGGGGTTCTATGGCTACCACTGGGCGTAGGAACAAGTCTGGGAACCTATCAGTGTACATGGGGTTCTATGGCAACCACTGAGCATAGGAACAAGTCTGGGGACTTATCAGTGTACATGGGGTTCTATGGCTACCACTGAGCATAGGAACAAGTCTGGGGACTTATCAGTGTATATGGGGTTCTATGGTTACCACTGAGCATAGGAACAAGTCTGGGAACCTATCAGTGTACATGGGGTTCTATGGCTACCACTGAGCGTAGGAACAAGTCTGGGAAACTATGAGTGTACAGGGGGTTCTATGGCTACCACTGAGCGTAGGAACAAGTCTGGGGACCTATCAGTGTACATGGGGTTCTATGGCTACCACTGAGCATGGGAACAAGTCTGGGGACTTATCAGTGTACATGGGGTTCTATGGTTACCACTGAGCATAGGAACAAGTCTGGGAACCTATCAGTGTACATGGGGTTCTATGGCTACCACTGAGCATAGGAACAAGTCTGGGAAACTATCAGTGTACAGGGGGTTCTATGGCTACCACTGAGCGTAGGAACAAGTCTAGGGACCTATCAGTGTACATGGGGTTCTATGGCTACCACTGAGCATAGGAACAAGTCTGGGAACTTATCAGTGTACATGGGGTTCTATGGCTACCACTGAGCATAGGAACAAGTCTGGGGACTTATCAGTGTACATGGGGTTCTATGGCTACCACTGAGCATAGGAACAAGTCTGGGGACTTATCAGTGTACATGGGGTTCTATGGTTACCACTGAGCATAGGAACAAGTCTGGGAACCTATCAGTGTACATGGGGTTTTATGGCTACCACTGAGCGTAGGAACAAGTCTGGGAAACTATCAGTGTACAGGGGGTTCTATGGCTACCACTGAGCGTAGGAACAAGTCTGGGGACCTATCAGTGTACATGGGGTTCTATGGCTACCACTGAGCATAGGAACAAGTCTGGGGACTTATCAGTGTACATGGGGTTCTATGGCTACCACTGAGCACAGGAACAAGTCTGGGGACCTATCAGTGTACATGTGGTTCTATGGCTACCACTGAGCATAGGAACAAGTCTGGGGACTTATCAGTGAACATGGGGTTCTATGGCTACCACTGAGCATAGGAACAAGTCTGGGAACCTATCAGTGTACGTGGGGTTCTATGGCTACAACTGAGGATAGGAACAAGTCTGGGAACCTATCAGTATGCATGGGGTTCTATGGCTACCACTGAGCATAGGAACTAGTCTGGGAACCTATCAGTGTACATGGGGTTCTATGGCTACAACTGATCATAGGAACAAGTCTGGGAACCTATCAGTGTACATGGGGTTCTATGGCAACCACTGAGCATAGGAACAAGTCTGGGGACTTATCAGTGTACATGGGGTTCTATGGCTACCACTGAGCATAGGAACAAGTCTGGGGACTTATCAGTGTATATGGGGTTCTATGGTTACCACTGAGCATAGGAACAAGTCTGGGGACCTATCAGTGTACATGGGGTTCTATGGCTACCACTGAGCATAGGAACAAGTCTGGGAACTAGTGATGATCGAGCACCCCAATGCTCGGGTGTTCGGGTGCTCTGACCGAGCGTCCCCGGAGGCTCGAGTGCTCAGCCGAGCACCCGAGCCCCATTGAAGTCAATGGGAGGACTCGAGCATTACACCAGGCACCCCCTGCTCTGATGAGGGGAGGGTGCCTGGTCCATAGGAAAAGGGCAGAAAATGATGGAAATACCACAGAAATGGTTCAGGGACAGCATAGGGAGGATGTCTGGATGCATCTTGGACTCCAACGTCGCTGCTGGGAACGATCTTTCGCCCGTAGTACGCCATTTTTACAGACTGACCGTAAAACACACAAAAAGGCAGATAAAAACGACTTTAGGCGAAAAATTGTTACCAAACAGTATTTGCTGTATATTTACTTGTATATCATCTGCAAATTCTGCAAAAAATTTCATCGATTTTTCTGAACTGGGGCCATGATTAAGAGGGAAACGTGCGCAGAGGCAAATTCTCCCAAAAATTTCCTTGATTTTTCTGAACTGAGGCCATGATTAAGAGGGAAACGTGCGCAGAGGCAAATTCTCCCAAAAATTTCCTCGATTTTTCTGAACTGAGGCCATGATTAAGAGGGAAACGTGCGCAGAGGCAAATTCTCCCAAAAATTTCCTCGATTTTTCTGAACTGGGGCCATGATTAAGAGGGAAACGTGCGCTGAGCCGACCATCTAAAACATTATATGCGAAGGCCCGCTAGTGAGCTGACGCTATAAAACATTATATGAGAGGGCCCGCTAGAGAGCTGACCCAATAAAACATTATATGAGAAGGCCCGCTGGTGAGCTGACCTATACAAAAATTGTCAAACAGGGCCCGCTGGTGAGCAGGCCCTATATAAATATTATATCACAGGGCCCGCTGGTGAGCTGGCCCTATATAAAAATTATATCACAGGGCATATGGAAGAGGAGGAGGAGGATGAGAAGATTAAGAGTCAACCATATACCCGTTTTTTGGGTGGAAGGGGTGAATGGGAATACAGAGTATTCCCATCATTGTAAATAACATATATAAAGTGAGTTTATGTTCCCCCGGGGCTTTCCTCCAGTGGAGTGGAGAAGTCAGGGGAAATCCAGGCCTTGTTCATTTTTATAAGTGTCAACCTATCAGCATTTTCGGTGGAAAGGCGGATACGCTTATCTGTTATGATGCCACCAGCAGCACTAAATAACCGCTCAGACAGAACGCTGGCGGCAGGGCAGGCCAGCACCTCCAAGGCGTAGAGTGCCAGTTCATACCACGTGTCCAGCTTGGACACCCAGTAGTTGTAAGGCACAGAGGGATCATTGAGGACGCTGACACGGTCTGCTACGTACTCCTTCACCATCTTCCAAAACTTTTCCCTCCTTGTGACACTAGGCTGCGCATCAGGGTGAGGGTGCTGGCGGGGTGTCATGAAGGTGTCCCACGCCCCTGCCTTTGTCGGAACTGCTGTGTGCTCCCCTTTTCTCCCCTTCTCGGTTGGCCAAGGTAGCACGTACTCTGCCGCCAGCGTTGTCAGATGGAAAATTTTGGAGCAATTTTTCGACAAGAACCTTCTGGTATTGCACCATTTTGCTTGTCCTCTCCATCGGAGGAATGAGAGATGAGAAATTCTCTTTGTAGCGGGGGTCCAGAAGGGTGAACACCCAGTAATCCGTGTTGTCTAAAATGCGTATAACGCGTGGGTCACGGGAAATGCAGCCTAACATAAAGTCAGCCATGTGTGCCAGAGTACCAACAGGCAAGATTTCGCTGTCCTCACCAGGAGGATGACTCTCAATCTCCTCATCCTCTTCCTCCTCTTCTGCCCACCCACGCTGAAGAGATGGAACTAAAGTTCCATGGCTACCCTCTGTAGCGGAGGCAACCGTGTCTTCCTCCTCCTCCTCCTCCGCCTCCTCCAATTGTCGCTGAGAAGACGAAGTGAGGGTGCTCTGGCTATCACCTTGTGTAAGCTCTTCCTCCCGCATTTCCACCTCTTCCACATGCAAAGCGTCGGTTTTAATTGTGAGCAGCGAGCGTTTCAGTAGACACAGAAGTGGGATGGTTACACTGATAATAGCGTTATCGCCGCTCACCATCTGTGTCGATTCCTCAAAATTGCGTAAAACCTCGCAGAGGTCTGACATCCATTCCCACTCCTCACTTCTGATTAGAGGAAGTTGAACGGAGAGGCGACGACCGTGTAACAGCTGGTACTCCACTACTGCCCTCTGCTGCTCACAAAGCCGGGCCAACATGTGGAAGGTGGAGTTCCAGCGCGTGCTCACGTCACACAGCAGCCGGTGAGCTGGCAATTGTAAGCGCTGCTGCAGCTTCAACAGGCCGGCTGAAGCTGTAGATGACTTACGGAAATGTGCACACACGCGGCGCACCTTGGTCAAGAGATCATGCAAATTGGGGTAGGTTTTTAGAAATCGCTGAACCACTAAATTAAATACATGCGCTAGGCATGGTACGTGTGTGAGCTTGCCGAGCTCCAAAGCCGCCACCAAGTTACGCCCATTATCACACACAACCATGCCTGGTTGCAGGTTGAGTGGCGAGAGCCACTGCTCGGTCTGGTGACTAATCCCCTGCAACAGCTCTGAGGCCGTGTGCTGTTTGTCCCCAAGGCAGATCAGCTTCAGCACGGCCTGTTGACGCTTCCCCACTGCAGTGCTACACTGCTTCCAGCTACCGGCTGATGGGTGAGTGGCGCTGCGCGCAGAGAATTCGGAGGTGGAAACGGAGGAGGAGGAGCCAATAACGTAGGTGCTGGCGGAAACCCTGATGGAGGTAGGGCCCGCAATCCTCGGCGTGGGTAGCACCTGTGCCATCCCAGGGTCCGAGTCGCTCCCAGCCTCCACGACATTCACCCAGTGTGCCGTCAGGGAAATGTAGCGTCCCTGGCCATAAGCACTTGTCCATGTGTCAGTCGTTAAGTGGACCTTCCCAGTAACTGCGTTGGTCAGGGCACGGGTGATGTTACGGGACACATGGTGGTGTAAGGCGGGGACGGCACACCGGGAAAAGTAGTGGCGGCTGGGGACTGCGTACCGAGGGACAGCTGCTGCCATCAGGCTGCGGAAGGACTCAGTCTCCACAAGCCTAAATGGCAGCATTTCGATGGCCAGTAATTTGGAAAGGTGTGAGGTTAGTGCTATGGCCTGTGGGTGGGTGGCTGGGTATTTTCGCTTGCGCTCAAATGCCTGGGGTAACGACATTTGGACGCTGTGTTGGGACAGGGAAGTGGATGTGGTCGCTGATGGTGCTTCAGATGGTACAGGTGCAGGGCGGGAGGTATGCGGGCCTGCGCCTTCGACAGGCGATTGGCCGGCACCGAAAACAGGGGAAGAAGAGGCAGTGGTGTGGCCTGCAGACACAGATTGGCGATCCGGGCGTTCCTCCCACTTATTACGGTGCTTGGATGCCATGTGTCGGATCATGCTGGTGGTGGTGAGGTTACTAGTGTTCATGCCTCGGCTCATTCTGGTGTGGCACAGGTTTCAAACTACAATTCTTTTGTCGTCCGCACTTTCCTTAAAAAAACGCCATACCGCGGAACACCTACCCCTTGGCAAGGGAGATTTACGCAAGGGGGTGCTCCGTGGAACATTTGCGGGCCGGTTTGGTGCGGTCCGCCTTCTTTCTGTAGCCACACCACTGCCTCTTCCAGCCTGTTGCGGTGCTGCAGATGGCTCACCCTCAGGACTGCTGTCATCGCTCGGCTCTCCACCTTCCCAGGTGGGGTCAGTCACCTCATCGTCCACCAAGTCCTCCTCCACTTCCTCACTCTGATCATCCTCCTCATGTCTTGATCCCACCACATACTCAGTCATTGACAACTGTATATCATCCTCCTCATCAAGGTCTTGAGACAGTAATAGTGGTTGATTTAATGGCAACTGTGTCTCATCATCATCATCATCATCCACTTCCTTTGACCTTAAATGCCGTTCCCCTCTGTCATCTTCTTGTGATTGGGTACCCTCTAGAGGTTGTGAATCAGGGCACAAGATGTCATGTTCCTCTGCAAGCGTGCTTGGAGAGAGGTTCAAATTAAGGATTGGTGATGAGACGAGCTCCTCACTATATCCCAGTGTGGGATCACTTCTTTGACCAGATCCTCTATGGTGGGAGGAAGGATGATCAGGGTGAGGATTATGTTGACCAGACTCTTGGCTGCTGAGAGTGGACTTGGTGGAAGACAGGGTGGTGCTTAACCGACTGGAAGCAGTATCAGCTGACATCCAACCGACCACCTGTTCGCAGTGGTCGGACCTCGAGAGTGATGTCCTGCGACGCCCTGTAAACTGAGACATGAAGCTAGGTATGGTGGATGTCTTTCTGTCTTGTGCTCTGGCACCAGGCACAGTTTCTACGCGTCCTGACCTGCGCCCTGAACTATCAGGATCACGTCCACTTCCCCGTCCCTTTTTACCCGCCTTCTTCATATTACACGGAATATGTGCTGCAAATCTGCAACTTTGCACAGTAAACAGAATGTTCTCCTAATATGCAACTTTGCACACTAAACAGAATGTGCTTCTTATCTGCGGCTACGCACAGTGAATGGAATATGTGACTTTGATATTTTACACTTTGCACAGTAAACAGAATGTTCTTCTAATACGCAACTTTGCACACTAAACAGAATGTGCTTCTTATCTGCGGCTACGCACAGTGAATGGAATATGTGACTTTGATATTTTACAGTTTGCACAGTTAACAGAATGTTCTCCTAATATGCAACTTTGCACACTAAACAGAATGTGCTTCTTAACTGCGGCTACGCACAGTGAATGGAATATGTGACTTTGATATTTTACAGTTTGCACAGTTAACAGAATGTTCTCCTAATATGCAACTTTGCACACTAAACAGAATGTGCTTCTTAACTGCGGCTCGGCACAGTGAATGGAATATGTGACTTTGATATTTTACAGTTTGCACAGTTAACAGAATGTTCTCCTAATATGCAACTTTGCACACTAAACAGAATGTGCTTCTTAACTGCGGCTACGCACAGTGAATGGAATATGTGACTTTGATATTTTACAGTTTGCACAGTTAACAGAGTGTTCTCCTAATATGCAACTTTGCACACTAAACAGAATGTGCTTCTTAACTGCGGCTACGCACAGTGAATGGAATATGTGACTTTGATATTTTACAGTTTGCACAGTTAACAGAATGTTCTCCTAATATGCAACTTTGCACACTAAACAGAATGTGCTTCTTAACTGCGGCTACGCACAGTGAATGGAATATGTGACTTTGATATTTTACAGTTTGCACACTTAACAGAATGTTCTCCTAATATGCAACTTTGCACACTAAACAGAATGTGCTTCTTAACTTCGGCTACGCACAGTGAATGGAATATGTGACTTTGATATTTTACAGTTTGAACACTTAACAGAATGTTCTCCTAATATGCAACTTTGCACACTAAACAGAATGTGCTTCTTATCTGCGGCTACGCACAGTGAATGGAATATGTGACTTTGATATTTTACAGTTTGAACACTTAACAGAATGTTCTCCTAATATACAACTTTGCACACTAAACAGAATGTGCTTCTTAACTGCGGCTACGCACAGTGAATGGAATATGTGACTTTGATATTTTACACTTTGCACAGTTAACAGAATGTTCTCCTAATACGCAACTTTGCACACTAAACAGAATGTGCTTCTTATCTGCGGCTACGCACAGTGAATGGAATATGTGACTTTGATATTTTACACTTTGCACACTAAACAGAATGTTCTGCTAATCTGAAACTTTGCACACTAAACAGAATGTGCTGCTAATCTGAAACTTTGCACACTGAACAGAATGTGCTCTAATCTGCAACTTTGCACACTAAAAAGAATGTGCTGCTAATCTGCAACTTTGCACACTGAACAGAATGTGCTCTAATCTGCAACTTTGCACACTAAACAGAATGTGCTGCTAATCTGCGGCTAGGCACAGTGAACAGAATATGTGAAGTTTTTTTTTTTATATCTCTGCCTCCCCAAACAAAATAAACTGCTGCCCCCACACACAGTAGTCCTAAAAAGGACTTTTGGGTCTTTTTTTTTTACAAATTCGCTTTTCTTCTCCCTACACTGACTTTCCCTTCCTATCCTCATCTCTCCCTGGCTAAGACTGAGCCGAACTCGCTGGTCAGGTGCTATACAGCACCCGATCACGGGTTCTGGCCAGCCAATCAGTGTAATGCCAGCAGCCAACATGGCTGCTGGCATTACACTGATGTCAGAGCCTCCCTGCACGTTTATTGGCTGCGCAGCAGCCGCGAAACGTGCGGGGAGGAGACCCGAACATGGCGGGCGAGCACATGCGGTACTCGTAAGAGTACCGCCATGTGCCGAGCAGAGCGATGCTCGAGCCGAACCGAGCTTCGGCCGAGCATGCTCGCTCATCACTACTGGGAACCTATCAGTGTACATGTGGTTCTATGGCTACCACTGAGGGAACAAGGCTGGGGGGCAAGTGGTAGCCACAAATCCACATAGATGCTGCGTGATCCCCAGTCTTGTTCGCTTGGAGTGCACAACATGTATAATATATGATACATAGCTAAGGGGAAAATTGTGTAGTGCTTGGTGTATTTGTTTTAACACTTTGAGTGCTACAGGGGTGAACAATGCACATCCCTTTGGAACTCAATATTGTCCATGGTGCTGAAAGCCTTCTCTGTATTCCCCCTACTGGCCAAATAGGGAAGCAGATAGAAAGCTGATAAACTTCGTAATTATTTGTAGTGTTGGAGATGTGTGAAGGAAGGACATCCCTTCCACAGCGACAGCACTTCGGCAATCCTGTATACTAATAGGAAGCCATTTTAGTGAATATGTCAATGTGTGTGCAGATAATGCAGCTGCGTTCAAAAAAGCAATGGATCCCTATCTAGCACAGAATAATATTGAAACTTATGACAGATGACTTCAAAGCAGATAGGATATTGATCCGGGGAACTATCTGACTACCAAATGGAGTCAGGAAGGAATAATTTCCCCCCCCCACACACACACTTGGGACTAGATTGGAAATGGCTCCAGAGGGCTTTTTTGCCTTCCTCTAGATCAACAAGGGTGTTTTTGGCATGGGCTGGACTTGATGGATGCATGTCTTTTTTCAGCCTCCTCTACTATGTTACTATGTATGTATGTTACTATGTGTGTACATCGAAATGTCGAAGTGTTTCGAACACATCGACAAAAACATATCACCACAGAATACACCTTTAGTGACTCTAGGCCCAAATTTCAACCGTGCAACGTTTTGGCCCATATTGGAGAGTTTCGAACACATCAACAAAAATATATCGCAATAACCTCTGCCTCACTACCAACAACTCACTACCTGAGCAGTATGATCACTCCAGATCTCCATACTAACTATAAACTACACTACTAACAACTCACTGACTATTCCACACTACCTGAGCAGTATGATCACTCCAGATCTCCATACTAACTATAAACTCCACTACTAACAACTCACTGACTATTCCACACTACCTGAGCAGTATGATCACTCCAGCTCTCTATACTAACTATAACCTCCACTACTAACAACTCACTGACTATTCCACACTACCTGAGCAGTATGATCACTCCAGATCTCCATACTAACTATAACCTCCACTGCTAACAACTCAGTGACTATTCCACACTACCTGAGCAGTATGATCACTCCAGATCTCCATACTAACTATAACCCCCACTGCTAACAACTCACTGACTATTCCACATTACCTGAGCAGTATGATCACTCCAGCTCTCCATACTAACTATAACCTCCACTACTAACAACTCACTGACTATTCCACACTACCTGAGCAGTATGATCACTCCAGATCTCCATACTAACTATAACCTCCACTGCTAACAACTCACTGACTATTCCACACTACCTGAGCAGTGTGATCACTCCAGATCTCCATACTAACTATAACCTCCACTGCTAACAACTCACTGACTATTCCACACTACCTGAGCAGTATGATCACTCCAGATCTCCATACTAACTATAAACTCCACTACTAACAACTCACTGACTATTCCACACTACCTGAGCAGTATGATCACTCCAGCTCTCTATACTAACTATAACCTCCACTACTAACAACTCACTGACTATTCCACACTACCTGAGCAGTATGATCACTCCAGATCTCCATACTAACTATAACCTCCACTGCTAACAACTCACTGACTATTCCACACTACCTGAGCAGTATGATCACTCCAGATCTCCATACTAACTATAACCTCCACTGCTAACAACTCACTGACTATTCCACATTACCTGAGCAGTATGATCACTCCAGCTCTCCATACTAACTATAACCTCCACTACTAACAACTCACTGACTATTCCACATTACCTGAGCAGTATGATCACTCCAGATCTCCATACGAACTATAACCTCCACTGCTAACAACTCACTGACTATTCCACACTACCTGAGCAGTATGATCACTCCAGATCTCCATACTAACTATAACCTCCACTGCTAACAACTCACTGACTATTCCACACTACCTGAGCAGTATGATCACTCCAGATCTCTATACTAACTATAACCTCCACTACTAACAACTCACTGACTATTCCACACTACCTGAGCAGTATGATCACTCCAGATCTCCATACTAACTATAATCTCCACTGCTAACAACTCACTGACTATTCCACACTACCTGAGCAGTATGATTACTCCAGATCTCCATACTAACTATAACCTCCACTCCAGTGCTAACAACTCACTGACTATTCCACACTACCTGAGCAGTATGATCACTCCATATCTCCATACTAACTATAACCTCCACTGCTAAAAACTCACTGACTATTCCACACTACCTGATCAGTATGATCACTCCAGATCTCCATACTAACTATAACCTCCACTACTAACAACTCACTGACTATTCCACACTACCTGAGCAGTATGATCACTCCATATCTCCATACTAACTATAACCTCCACTGCTAACAACTCACTGACTATTCCACACTACCTGAGCAGTATGGTCACTCCAGATCTCCATACTAACTATACCCTCCACTCCACTGCTAACAACTCACTGACTATTCCACACTACCTGACCAGTATGAATACTCCAGATCTCCATACTAACTATAACCTCCACTACTAACAACTCACTGACTATTCCACACTATCTGAGCAATATGATCACTCCAGATCTCCATACTGACTATAACTTCCACTACTAACAACTCACTGACTATTCCACACTATCTGAGCAGTATGATCACTCCAGATCTCCTTACTAACTATAACCTCCACTGCTAACAACTCACTGACTATTCCACACTATCTGAGCAGTATGATCACTCCAGATCTCCATACTAACTATAACCTCCACTACTAACAACTCACTGACTATTCCACACTATCTGAGCAGTATGATCACTCCAGATCTCCATACTAACTATAACCTCCACTGCTAACAACTCACTAACTATTCCACACTATCTGAGCAGTATGATCACTCCAGATCTCCATACTAACCATAACCTCCACTCCACTGCTGACAACTCACTAACTATTCCACACTACCTGAGCAATATGATCATTCCAGATCTCCATGCTAACTATAACCTCCGCTCCACTGCTAACAACTCATGGACTATTCCACACTACCTGAGCAGTATGATCACTCCAGATCTGCATACTAACTATAACCTCCACTACTAACAACTCACTGACTATTCCACACTACCTGAGCAGTATGATCACTCCAGATCTCCATACTAACTATAACCTCCACTACTAACAACTCACTGACTATTCCACACTACCTGAGCAGTATGATCACTCCAGATCTCCTTACTAACTATAACCTCCACTACTAACAACTCACTGACTATTCCACACTACCTGAGCAGTATGATCACTCCAGATCTCTATACTAACTATAACCTCCACTACTAACAACTCACTGACTATTCCACACTACCTGAGCAGTATAATCACTCCAGCTCTCCATACTAACTATAACCTCCACTACTAACAACTCACTGACTATTCCACACTACCTGAGCAGTATGATCACTCCAGATCTCCATACTAACTATAACCTCCACTACTAACAACTCACTGACTATTCCACACTACCTGAGCAGTATGATCACTCCAGATCTCCATACTAACTATAACCTCCGCTGCTAACAACTCACTGACTATTCCATACTACTTGAGCAGTATGATCACTCCAGCTCACCATACTAACTGTAACCTCCACTACACTGTTAACAAGTTATTGTGACCAATAAAAATTTCAGTGTCCTGGAAAATAATGCTCTTATGGAAATGAAAGGGAGGAATGACATCATTATTAAGCCCTCCAATAAGGGAAGCAATATCATGTTGTGGCCATTGGATATATATGTTACTGAAGCTAATAGGCAACTCAGTGATCATACATGCTACAAACGATTATTTTCCAATCCCACCAATGACTATCTGGAGATTTATAACTCTTTATTGTCATGTGGACTCAATGAGGGTTAGAAATTGAGTTTCCAAGGACTCCTACCTTATATCTTTTACCTAAGGTTCACAAACAACAGAATGTACCACAGGCAGGCCCATCATATCTGGGAATGGCAGCCTGACGGAACACGCAAGTCAATTAATTGACTACATCCTGAGACTGCATGTAGCGAGCTTGAACTCATATATTAGGGACACTTTGGACATCTTGTCAAAAATAAAGTCCCTTCCCATCTCAGTTGATACCCTCTTGGCCACTTGTGACGTGGAGTCACTATATACCTCTATAGACTCTAAATGTGGCCTAACAGCCATTGAGTATTTTCTATTTCTATCTTCAGCTTTGAATTCTAATCAAAGATCTTTCATATTAGAATTACAAACATTTATCCTGATTACAAATTATTTCATCTTCCAGGACAAATTTTTCCTTCAGATAAGGGGCATAACAATGAGCAGTGCTTGTGCCCCCTCTTATGCCAACCTCTACTTGAGGTGGTGGGAGGAAACGGTTGTGTTCAGTGAACAGAATGCCCATTTCATAGATCACATATTGCTTTGGCTACGGTATATTGATGATCTGTTCATCCTTTGGGAAGGCTCTTCAGAACTACTTAATACTTTTGTTTCCTCATTGAACAATAATGAAATGAATGTGAAACTAACTCTAATGTCTGATTACAACAGGATTCCCTTTTTAGAGATTGTGATTTACAGAGGAACAAATGATGTCCTCAAGACCGATCTTTTCCTCAAAGTCACTGCCTCAAATAGCCTGCTGCACAATACCAGCAATCACCCACATGCTATTAAACATAATATTCCTGTGGATGAATTTTTTAGGCTATGGTGAAATTGCAGTGACATTGAAACTTTTAAGATGAGAGTGGAAAATCTTAAATGCAGATTCACTAATCGAGGATATAGCAAAGGTTTAGTTAAAAGAGTTTATAAGAGGGCTTTATACATCTCTAGGCCTTACCTTCTCTTCAACAAAACCAAGGATGATATACAACAGCTTATTCAGTTCATATCTACTTATAGTTGCCAAGCAGATTCTCTAACAAGAATTCCGAACAAGCATTGGTATTTACTACACAATGATGATGATCTATCTCAAGCCCTTTGTGATAGGGTATCAATGTGTTGTTGCAGAGCACCTAACTTGAGGGACCCATTGGTTCATAGTCAACTACAAGTTAAAAAAACATCCAAGTTCAGTGGATAACACCCTTGTGGACACTGTATGGCTTGCCAATACATGGTGGTAGCCAGATCTGCAAATGACAGATTTGGACATATCAGAAAAATCACAGACTTCATCACTTGCCAGACTAAATGTGTAATTTATTGTCTGCAATGCCCATGCGGCATGAGATATGTGGGCAAAACTGTGAGGAACCTGGCTATGCGAATACGTGAGCATGCTAATAATATTTTGAATGCATCTAGTGATGTTCAAAACTCTGCCAAAAAAGTTTCCCCTATTGCTCTACATTTCTTATCAAACCACAACAACAAAGCCTGACTCTTACAGGCTTAGGGCCTTGAGAACGTTAAAGTAGGAGTTAGAGGAGGAGATGTGGACGGCACTCTTCTGCAACATGAGAACAGGTGGATATTTAACCGAAACACGCTAAAGCCCAATGGTATCAGTGATGACTTTCTACTACAAATACATAATTGAGTTCCATTTTCCTTGCATATACGTTGCTCTGTGTATTTGCCACTCATGTGTTTTGTATTTTTGTACTTTACCTTTGCCATCTTATTGACCATGCATACACACTTCGCATGTATATACCTTCATTTATTGTTTCATATATAGAGTGGTGTTCTGGGGAGTGTTTTAATTCGATATTAACACCCTTTACATTCTTCAATCTATATATTTTGTCTTCCATGACCAACAGTATCTGAGAACGTTAGCAGTGATCACAATGCAGTATCAGTGTGGTTTTTACTTCTCTCATGTTGGATGGTGTCAGAAACGTATGGTCAACTGTGACTACAATGGATGTCATTATTTTTGTAGCATTATTGCCATTCATCCATTTGACATTTGGCAGCCTTTAATTTGTGTTTTGTATGATTATATATATATATATATATATATATATATATATTCATTTTCTTATTTGGCTTTGGTAGTTCAGAGAATTAGTTCATGTCCAGCTTTTTTCGTTTGACAGCCAACCATATGATTTTTCGGTCATTCGACTCTGTTTGTCTCTGTTTAGATCGTACATGCTACGTCACAGTAGCATATTGATGCACTGATTGGCTAATTAATTGCATGGCAATCTTTAAATGTGGGAGATCTTAGTAGGTTAAATAGCTGGTCGCTCGGTGTACACAAGTGATGTGCCTGTAATGAAGCATACACAGCGAAACGCGCTTAGGCACTAACAATGCAATAAGTAACGAACCTTAGAATAAAATAAAAACTCTGACTAACTGACTCAGCTTTATTTGTCTTGCTTTTGGAGAAATCACTTCATCTCTATCTAGGTTTTGCTAGCCTCTCTAGAAATGCAGCTTTAGATTTAATTCAAAAAGGCCCTTTCAAGGGCTGGTAAACCGTACCTCAAAGGCCCTTTTTAGGACTGGTATTTGGTAATTTTGTTTTTCTGTGTTGCCTAAATTCTTGCACAGCAGCGGTTTATTTCAGATTTTATTCAGCCCTTAACGCATTTGATTGCTTTTTCATTTGAGGATCACACCATGGGAATCCCACTGTTTTTTCCACAAATGATTTTCTCTACGGTGATTATTGTTGGCTGCCTTTTACTTGTAAACTGCCTGGTTATTCAATCAGTATTTAATCTCAATTCAGCTATTTTTTTGGGCCTTACGTATTCATTGGGCACTTCAATGCCTATGTTTTCCCTGATATTTTCTTTAAAGGGATAGTAATACTTCGTTTTGACTTTATTTTATTTTGTAGGCATTAAAAAAACATGAAGAATGATATAAGTCTTATCTCTCAAACCTTTATGGTTTAAGAGATATTCACAAGCAAAGTTTCCCCTCCCGCCCCTTTTACCTAGTGTAAGCCATCTCTTCTCAGATGTGGAATGCAGTCCATAGACCAGACAGATAACAGAAGGGACAATCTTCTTCCTATGAGAACAATGAAAGCCCTTCCCCCTTGACACGTTTTTCAGGTTTTTCCCTTATCTTAATTGAAGATTGTCCCTCTCTGCAGTCTACCTGGGCACCTCCCTTCTGATCTGGTTGAACAGGGGGGATTCTTTGTTTGTGAATATCTCTTAAACCATAAAGGTTTGAGAGATAAGACTTATATCATTCTTCATGTTTTTTTAATGCCTACAAAATAAAATAAAGTTAAAATGAAGTATTACTATCCCTTTAGATAATGGCAAGCTGGTTTTTGCCCAGTAGTACATTTAATCAAATTTGTTTTGCTTTCACCTTTTTAAACAGATATCCAGTAAGGGTTAAGTTGTATTCCAGACTAGTTTAAAAGCCCGTGTACACTGGCCACAGTGCCACCCAGCAGCCTTGGCTGGAAGTCTCTCTGCTCACTGCCCGCTCTGCAGTTATGCACAGTACAGACTGCCTGAATGCACTGTGGCTGATACAGAGTAAGGCGCTCCGAATTCGAACTGTAGTCCTTTTCTTCGCACCTTCCTTGGACCCAGCGGTCCCAGGAAAGTGTGCAGAGAGGACTCCGGTCTGAATTCGGAGCGCCCTGCTACATATCAGCCGTGGCATGTTCGGGCACTCTGTATTGCGCATAACTGCATCGTGGGCAGTCTCTACTGCGCATAACTGCATCGTGGGCAGTCTCTACTGCACATAACTGCATCGTGGGCAGTCTCTACTGCACATGACGGCTTCTGACAAACATCCTAGTGAATTATTATATAGGATTTTATCCTCTTCTTGGATAAACATTTATAGAAAACTGGTACTGAGTGTTACTAAGGCAGGGTTTTCTGTTTTTCTGGAAAACAAGAGAAAATCTCAGTGTATTCTTCCTTGTAAAAATCTATTGAAATAAATAAAATATTTTCATTGATAAACACTTCTCTGTTTGTTCAGAATTAAGTTGCTGAAAAATAAATATTTGGATTCATCAGACAAATGAGTTCTCAGGCTGGACAGCTGCGGATTTCCTTATCTGTAATGACTGCTAACGTAGAAATCCACATGCATTCTCCTGGGATGAGTTAAAGGGATAGTAATACTTCGTTTTAACGTTATTTTATTTTGTAGGCATTAAAAAAACATGAAGAACGATATAAGTCTTTTCTCTCAAACCTTTATGATTTAAGAGATACTCACAAGCAAAGTTTCCCCTCCCGCCTCTTTTACCTAGTGTAAGTCATCTCTTCTCAGATGTGAAACTGGTTGTATGACCAGACAGATAACAGCAGGGGACAATCTTCTTTCTATGAGAACAATGAAAGCCCTGCCCCCCTTTTACCTAGTGTAAGCACTCTCTTCTCAGATGTGGAATCCAGTCCATAGACCAGACAGATAACAGCAGGGGACAATCTTCTTCCTATGAGAACAATGAAAGCCCTGCCCCCCTTGACAAGTTTTTCAGGTTTTTCCCTTATCTTAATTGAAGATTGTCCCTCTCTGCAGTCTACCTGGGCACCTCCCTTCTCATCTGGCTGAACAGGGGGGGGATACTTTGCTTGTGAATATCTCTCAAACCATAAAGGTTTGAGAGATAAGACTCATATCGTTCTTCATGTTTTTTAATGCCTACAAAATAAAATAAAGATAAAACGAAGTATTACTATCCCTTTAAAGTTGACGGGTCCATTAAGTCAAGTTTACTGTGTTTTAAAAAATCTGCCTATATGATGTACATACTATTTTTGCATAAAATTCATATTTTTTAAAAATAACCTGCATTGCGTACCCCTCTTGCACTCAAAGGGTAACCCTTCTAGTCGTTAAATTTTCACCTTAAGACAATTTCAGTTTGATTTACAAAGGATTAAAATCGACCCATCTGTTGTACTAACCATTTTTCCAATAGTTTATGAGAAAATTCCCCTCTATGTGATATGATACAGTCTGGCACTTTATGCTAATTATATGTTCAGTATGTTAATTAGTCCAGACTTACCTCCACTGTGCTATTAGACATATCCCCAGTGGGTGGGCTCTGCCTAGATTCACCCAGATTCATCCAGAGCACAGTGTGTGTGACGATACTGGCCCAGTACATAATCTAATTAGCATATAGTGCCAGACTGTGACACCATTAAATAAAAGTTAATTTCTCAAACACTATTTATAATACAAACCATTGACCAGCACAACAAAGAGGCAGTTTAATACTTGGTAACTAATCTGTACATTTCTCATGACATTTTTATTTTTGCATGAATATTGATTACTCAGAATTAGCCAGTATCGTCTAGATACATTCCAGTTAATCCTTTGTATCTTACATGTGTCATTGTGGTTGGCAATTTGACTGCAATATGAACTTCTGTCTGTTAGACAATGAACCCCCCTCCCTTGGTACATTAGACCACAGCGCCCAAGTCATTGCTCTTTTTCCTGTAGTTTAACCACAATTTCCCTTGTTCCTGTTTGTGGCTTATATTTCTAACATATAAAGAATTTATTAACCTCTTCTGGGCATTCTGGTTTGATCTGGAGAAAGGTGGAAACACCTCTCAGCTTGACTGTGATGGTACTTTGCATGTAATTTGTGTCGGTGGCTGGGTTATGCACTAAGTTGTGATAAAGAAGTGATAAATTGGCCCTCTTCTATTTTCTCTTTTTATAAATTATCTGCCCACAGTTTGCAAATCATCTTCAGTACACATGTATGCCAATGAAACCATAATCTATGCTAAAAACTCAAACGTATCACAACCTGAGGCCATATTACAACATGATTTCCTCTGAATTTGAAAACTGGATAGCAAAAAACAGACTGTTCTTAAACACAGACAATATGGTTATAATGTTATTTGGTACAAAGCACAAACTGCGTAATCTTGGCAGTACCCACCTACCCATTGTAACAGAGTCTGATCGTAAATTGTCCCCAGTGGACTCCTCCAAATATCTTGGTATGTGGCTTGACCCCAGCCTCACTTTTGGTCTTTATATTGATAAATTAACATCATAACTATATCCCAAAATAAGTATTCTCTTTAGAAACAAATCATATTTAAGTCCCCTGGTGAGAAAACATATTGTACAACAGATGTTGCTGTCAGTCATAGACTATGGGCATGTAGTATATGCTCCTGCGTCACAAATCCATCTTAGTAATGTTGAATCTCTGTATAATTCATTATGCCGCTTTAACCTCCAATGTAATTACAGTACCCATCACTGTGATATGCTTAAAGAACTAAATTGGTTAACACTCAACTCAAGACGTGCCCTTCTCCTTTCTTGCTTGGTACACAACCACTTGTCTGGAAAACTACTGGACTACCTGAGCAGTATGATCACTCCAGCTCTCCATACTAACTATAACCTCCTCTCCACTGCTAACAACTCACTGACTATTCCACACTACCTGAGCAGTATGATCACTCCAGATCTCCATACTAACTATAACCTCGTCTCCACTACTACCAACTCACTGACTATTCCACACTACCTGAGCATTATGATCACTCCAGATCTCCATACTAACTATAACCCCCACTAATAACAACTCACTGACTATTACACACTACCTGAGCAGTATGGTAACTCCAGATCTCCATACTAACTATAACCTCCACTATTAACAACACACTGACTATTCCACACTACCTGAGCAGTATGATCACTCCAGATCTCCATACTAACTATAACCTCCACTGCTAACAACTCACTGACTATTCCACACTACCTGAGTAGTATGATCACTCCAGATCTCCATACTAACTATAACCTCCACTACTAACAACTCACTGACTATTCCACACTACCTGACCAGTATGATCACTCCAGATCTCCACACTAACTATACCCTCCACTGCTAACAACTCACTGACTATTCCACACTACCTGAAGAGTATGATCACTCCAGATCTCTATACTAACTATAACCTCCACTACTAACAACTCACTGACTATTCCACACTACCTGAGCAGTATGATCACTCCAGATCTCCACACTAACTATACCCTCCACTGCTATCAACTCACTGACTATTCCACACTATCTGAAGAGTATGATCACTCCAGATCTCCATACTAACTATAACCTCCACTACTAACAACTCACTGACTATTCCACACTACCTGAGCAGTATGATCACTCCAGATCTCCATACTAACTATAACCTCCACTACTAACAACGCACTGACTATTCCACACTACCTGAGCAGTATGATCACTCCAGATCTCCACACTAACTATACCCTCCACTGCTAACAACTCACTGACTATTCCACACTACCTGAGCAGTTTGATCACTCCAGATCTCCATACTAACTATAACCTTCACTACTAACAACTCACTGACTATTCCATACTACCTGATCAGTATGGACACTCCAGATCTCCATACTAACTATAACCTCCACTGCTAACAACTCACTGACTATTCCACACTACCTGATCAGTATGGTCACTCCAGATCTCCATACTAACTGTAACCTCCACTGCTAACAACTCACTGACTATTCCACACTACCTGAGCAGTATGATCACTCCAGATCTCCATACTAAGTATAACCTCCACTACTAACAACTCACTGACTATTCCACACTACCTGAGCAGTATGATCACTCCAGATCTCTATACTAACTATACCCTCTACTCCACTACTAGCAACTCACTGACTATTCCACACTACCTGATCAGTATGGTCACTCCAGATCTCCATACTAACTGTAACCTCCACTGCTAACAACTCACTGACTATTCACACTACCTGAGCAGTATTATCACTCCAGATCTCCATACTAAGTATAACCTCCACTACTAACAACTCACTGACTATTCCACACTACCTGAGCAGTATGATCACTCCAGATCTCTATACTAACTATACCCTCTACTCCACTACTAGCAACTCACTGACTATTCCACACTACCTGAGCAGTATGATCACTCCAGATCTCGATACTAACTATAACTTCCACTACTAACAACTCACTGACTATTCCACACTACCTGAGCAGTATGATCACTCCAGATCTCCATACTAACTATAACCTCCACTACTAACAACTCACTGACTATTCCACACTACCTGAGCAGTATGATCACTCCAGATCTCTATACTAACTATACCCTCCACTCCACTACTAGCAACTCACTGACTATTCCACACTACCTGAGCAGTATGATCACTCCAGATCTCCATACTAACTATAACCTCCACTCCACTGATAACAACTCACTGACTATTCCACACTACCTGAGCAGTATGATCACTTCAGATCTCCATACTAACTATAACCTCCACTGCTAACAACTCACTGACTATTCCACACTACCTGAGCAGTATGATCACTCCAGCTATCCATACTAACTATAACCTCCACTTCACTACTAACAACTCACTGACTATTCCACACTACCTGAGCAGACCTGGCTGATACAGAACAGGGCGCTCCGAATTCGAACTGTAGTCCTTTTCTTCGCACCTTCCTTGGTCCCAGCGGTCCCAGGAAAGTGTGCAGAGAGGACTCCGGTCTGAATTTGGAGCTCCCCACTACATATCAGCCGTGGCATGTTTGGGTACTGCGCATAACTGCATCGTGGGCAGTCTCTACTGTGCAAGACTGCAGCCCGCACAGCAGTCTTTACTGCACATGACGGCTTCTGACAAACATCCTAGTGAATTATTATATAGGATTTTATCCTCTTCTTGGATAAATATTTATAGAAAACTGGTACTGAGTCTTACTAAGACAGGGTTTTCTATTTTTCTGGAAAACAAGAAAAAATCTCAGTGTATTCTTCCTTGTAAAAATCTGTTGAAATAAATAAAATATTTTCATTGATAAACACTTCTCTGTTTGTTCAGAATTAAGTTGCTGAGAAATAAATATTTGGATTCATCAGACAAATGAGTTCTCAGACTGGACAGCTGCGGATTTCCTCATCTGTAACGACTGCTAACGTAGAAATCCACATGCATTCTCCTGGGCTGAGTTAAAGGGATAGTAATACTTCATTTTATCTTTATTTTATTTTGTAGGCATTAAAAAAAAATGAAGAACGATATAAGTCTTATCTCTCAGACCTTTATGGTTCAAGAGATATTCACAAGCAAATTTCCCCCTCCCGCCCCTTTTACCTAGTGTAAGTCATCTCTTCTCAGATGTGGAATGCAGTCCATAGACCAGACAGATAACAGCAGGGGACAATCTTCTTCCTGTGAGAACAATGAAAGCCCTGCCCCCCTTCACAGGTTTTTCAGCTTTTTCCCTTATCTTAATTGAAGATTGTCCCTCTCTGCAGTCTACCTGGGCACCTCCCTTCTGATCTGGCTGAAAAGGGGGGGGATACTTTGCTTGTGAATATCTCTTAAACCATAAAGGTTTGAGAGATAAGACTTATATCGTTCTTCATGTTTTTTTAATGCCTACAAAATAAAATAAAGATAAAACGAAGTATTACTATCCCTTTAAAGTTGATGGGTCCATTAAGTCAAGTTTACTTTGTTTTAAAAAATGTGCCTATATGATGTACATACTATTTTTGCATAAAATTCATATTTTTTTAAATTAACCTGCATTGCGTACCCCTCTTGCACTCAATGGGTTAACCCTTCAAGTCGTTAAATTTTCACCTTAAGACAATTTCAGTTTGATTTACAAAGAATTAAAATCGACCCATCTGTTGTACTAACCATTTTTCCAATAGTTTGTGAGAAAATTCCCCTGTATGTGATATGATACAGTCTGGCACTTTATGCTAATTATATGTTCAGTATGTTAATTTGTCCAGACTTACCTCCTCTGTGCTATTAGACATATCCCCAGTGGGTATGCTCTGCCTAGATTCACCCAGATTCATCCAGAGCACAGTGTGTGTGACGATACTGGCCCAGTATATAATCTAATTAGCATATAGTGCCAGACTGTGACACCATTAAATAAAAGTTAATTTCTCAAACACTATTTATAATACAAACCATTGACCAGCACAACAAAGAGGCAGTTTAATACTTGGTAACTAATCTGTACATTTCTCATGACATTTTTATTTTTGCATGAATATTGATTACTCAGAATTAGCCAGCATCGTCTAGATACATTCCAGTTAATCCGTTGTATCTTACACGTGTCATTGTGCTTGGCAATTTGACTGCAATATGAACTTTTGTCTGTTAGACAATTAACCCCCCTCCCTTGGTACATTAGACCACAGTGCCCAAGTCGTTGCTCTTTTTCCTGTAGTTTAACCACAATTTCCCTTGTTCCTGTTTGTGGCTTATATTTCTAAGATATAAAGAATTTATTAACCTCTTTTGGGCATTCTGGTTTGATCTGGAGAAAGGTGAAAACACCTCTCAGCTTGACTGTGATGGTAATTTGCATGTAATTTGTGTCGGTGGCTGGGTTATGCACTAAGTTGTGATAAAGAAGTGATAAATTGGCCCTCTTCTATTTTCTCTTTTTATAAATTATCTGCCCACAGTTTGCAAATCATCTTCAGTACACATGTATGCCAATGAAACCATAATCTATGCTAAAAACTCAAACGTATCACAACCTGAGGCCATATTACAACATGATTTCCTCTGAAGTTGAAAACTGGATAGCAAAAAACAGACTGTTCTTAAACACAGACAATATGGTTATAATGTTATTTGGTACAGAGCACAAACTGCGTAATCTTGGCAGTACCCACCTACCCATTGTAACAGAGTCTAATTGTAAATTGTCCCCAGTGGACTCCTCCAAATATCTTGGTATGTGGCTTGACCCCAGCCTCACTTTTGATCTTTATATTGATAAATTAACATCATAACTATATCCCAAAATAAGTATTCTCTTTAGAAACAAATCATATTTAAGTCCCCTGGTGAGAAAACATATTGTACAACAGATGTTGCTGTCAGTCATAGACTATGGGCATGTAGTATATGCTCCTGCGACACAAATCCATCTTAGTAAAGTTGAATCTCTGTATAATTCATTATGCCGCTTTAACCTCCAATGTAATTACAGTATCCATCACTGTGATATGCTTAAAGAACTAAATTGGTTAACACTCAACTCAAGACGTGCCCTTCACCTCTCTTGCTTGGTAAACAACCACTTGTCTGGAAAACTACTGGACTACCTGAGCAGTATGATCACTCCAGCTCTCCATACTAACTATATCCTCCACTACACTGATAACAACTCACTGACTATTCCACATTACCTGAGCAGTAAGATCACTCCAGATCTCCATACTAACTATAACCTCGTCTCCACTGCTAACAACTCACTGACTATTCCACACTACCTGAGCATTATGATCACTCCAGATCTCCATACTAACTATAACCTCCACTACACTGCAAGCAACTCACTGACAATTCCATACTACCCAAGCAGTATGATCACTCCAGATCTCCATACTAACTATAACCTCCACTTCACTGCTAACAACTCACTGACTATTCCACACTACCTGAGCAGTATGATCACTCCAGATCTCCATACTAACTATAACCTCCACTACTAACAACTCACTGACTATTCCACACTACCTGAGCAGTATGATCACTCCAGATCTCCATACTAACTATAACCTCCACTGATAACAACTCACTGACTATTCCACACTACCTGAGCATTATGATCACTCCAGATCTCCATACTAACTAAAACCTCCACTACACTGCAAGCAACTCACTGACAATTCCATACTACCCAAGCAGTATGATCACTCCAGATCTCCATGCTAACTATAATCTCCACTTCACTGCTAACAACTCACTGACAATTCCACACTACCTGAGCAGTATGTTCACTCCAGATCTCCATACTAACTATAACCTTCACTACACTGCAAACAACTCACTGACAATTCCATACTACCGAGCAGTATGATCACTCCAGATCTCCATGCTAACTATAACCTCCACTTCACTGCTAACAACTCACTGACAATTCCATACTACCCGAGCAGTATGATCACTCCAGATCTCCAAACTAACTATAACCTCCACTGGTAACAACTCACTGACTATTCCACACTAAATGAAGAATATAATCACTCCAGTTCTCCATATTAACTATAACCTCCACTCCACTACTAACAACTCACTGACTATTCCACACTACCTGAGCAGTATGATCACTCCATCTCTCCATGCTAACTATAACCTCCACTACACTGCTAACAACTCACTGACTATTCTACACTATC
Source organism: Rhinophrynus dorsalis (assembly GCA_037306005.1). NCBI lineage: Eukaryota > Metazoa > Chordata > Amphibia > Anura > Rhinophrynidae > Rhinophrynus > Rhinophrynus dorsalis. The sequence continues at coordinate 631,400,265 of CM074719.1, read as the reverse complement.
TGAGCAGTATGATCACTTCAGCTCTCCATACTAACTATAACCACCACTCCACTACTAACAACTCACTGACTATTCCACACTACCTGAGCAGTATGATCACTCCAGATCTCCATATTAACTATAACCTCCACTGGTAACAACTCACTGACTATTCCACACTACCTGAGCAGTATGATCATTCCAGATCTCCATACTAACTATAACCTCCATTCCACTGCTTACAACTCACTGACTATTCAACACTATCTGAGCAGTATGATCACTCCAGATCTCCATACTAACTATAACCTCCACTGGTAAAAATTCACTGACTATTCCACACTACCCGTGCAGTATGATCGCACCAGATCTCCATTCTAACTATAACCTCCACTGCTAACAACTCACTGACTATTCCACACTACCTGAGCAGTATGATCACTCCAGATCTCCATATTAACTATAACCTCCACTCCACTGCTAACAACTCACGACTATTCCACACTACCTGAGCAGTATGATCACTCCACCTCTCCATACCAACATCCGCTCCACTAGTAACAACTCACTGACTATTCCACACTACCTGAGCAGTATGATCACTCCAGGTCTCCATACTAGCTATAACCTCCACTCCACTGCTAACAATTCACTTACTATTCCACACTACCTGAACAGTATGATCACTCCAGATCTCCATACTAACTATAACCTCCACTCCACTGCTAACAACTCACGACTATTCCACACTACCTGAGAAATATGATCACTCCAGCTCTCCATACTAACTATAACCTCCGCTCCACTACTAACAACTCACTGACTATTCCACACTACCTGAGCAGTATGATCACTCCAGATCTCTATACTAACTATAACCTCCACTGCTAACAACTCACTGACTATTCCACACTACCTGAGCAGTATGATCACTCCAGATCTCTATACTAATTATAACCTCCACTGCTAACAACTCACTGACTATTCCACACTACCTGAGCAGTATGATCACTCCAGGTCTCCATACTAGCTATAACCTCCACTCCACTGCTAACAATTCACTTACTATTCCACACTACCTGAACAGTATGATCACTCCAGATCTCCATACTATCTATAACCTCCACTCCACTGCTAACAACTCACGACTATTCCACACTACCTGAGAAATATGATCACTCCAGCTCTCCATACTAACTATAACCTCCGCTCCACTACTAACAACTCACTGACTATTCCACACTACCTGAGCAGTATGATCACTCCAGATCTCTATACTAACTATAACCTCCACTGCTAACAACTCACTGACTATTCCACACTACCTGAGCAGTATGATCCCTCCAGATCTCCATACTAACTATAACCTCCACTACTAACAACTCACTGACTATTCCACACTACCTGAGCAGTATGATCACTCCAGATCTCTATACTAACTTTAACATCCACTACTAACAACTCACTGACTATTCCACACTACCTGAGCAGTATGATCACTCCAGATCTCTATACTAACTATAACCTTCACTGCTAACAACTCACTGTGTATTCCACACTACCTGAGCAGTATGATCACTCCAGATCTCTATACTAACTATAACCTTCACTGCTAACAACTCACTGACTATTCCACACTAACTGAGCAGTATGATCACTCCATATCTCCATACTAACTATAACCTCTGCTCCACTACTAACAACTCACTGACTATTCCACTTTACCTGATCAGTATGATCACTCCAGATCTCCATACCAACTATAACCTCCACTACTAACAACTCACTGACTATTCCACACTACCTGAGCAGTATGATCACTCCAGATCTCCATACTGACTGTAACCTCCACTCCACTGCTAACAACTCACTGACTATTCCACACTACCTGAGCAGTATGATCACTCCAGATCTCCATACTAACTATAACCGCCACTGCTAACAACTCACTGACTATTCCACACTACCTGAGCAGTATGATCACTCCAGATCTCCATACTGACTGTAACCTCCACTCCACTGCTAACAACTCACTGACTATTCCACACTACCTGAGCAGTATGATCACTCCAGATCTCCATACTAACTATAACCGCCACTGCTAACAACTCACTGACTATTCCACACTACCTGAGCAGTATGATCACTCCAGATCTCCATACTGACTGTAACCTCCACTCCACTGCTAACAACTCACTGACTATTCCACACTACCTGAGCAGTATGATCACTCCAGATCTCCATACTAACTATAACCTCCACTGCTAACAACTCACTGACTATTCCACACTACCTGAGCAGTATGATCACTCCAGATCTCCATACTAACTATAACCGCCACTGCTAACAACTCACTGACTATTCCACACTACCTGAGCAGTATGATCACTCCAGATCTCCATACTAACTATAACCTCCACTACTAACAACTCACTGACTATTCCACACTACCTGAGCAGTATGATCACTCCAGATCTCCATACTAACTATAACCGCCACTGCTAACAACTCACTGACTATTCCACACTACCTGAGCAGTATGATCACTCCAGATCTCCATACTAACTATAACCTCCACTACTAACAACTCACTGACTATTCCACACTACCTGAGCAGTATGATCACTCCAGATCTCCATACTGACTGTAACCTCCACTCCACTACTAACAACTCACTGACTATTCCACACTACCTGAGCAGTATGATCACTCCAGATCTCCATACTGACTGTAACCTCCACTACTAACAACTCACTGACTATTCCACATTACCTGAGCAGTATGATCACTCCAGATCTCCATACTAACTATGACCTCCACTACTAACAACTCACTGACTATTCCACACTACCTGAGCAGTATGATCACTCCAGATCTCCATACTAACTATAACCTCCACTGCTAACAACTCACTGACTATTCCACACTACCTGAGCAGTATGATCACTCCAGATCTCCATACTAACTATGACCTCCACTACTAACAACTCACTGACTATTCCACACTACCCGAGCAGTATGATCACTCCAGATCTACATACTAACTATAACCTCCACTACTAACAACTCACTGACTACTCCACACTACCTGAGCAGTATGATCACTCCAGATCTCTATACTAACTATAACCTCCACTGCACTACTAACAACTCACTGACTATTCCACACTACCTGAGCAGTATGATCACTCCAGATCTCCACACTAACTATAACCTCCACTACTAACAACTCACTGACTATTCCACACTACCTGAGCAGTATGATCACTCCAGATCTCCATACTAACTATAACCTCCACTGCTAACAACTCACTGACTATTCCACACTACCTGAGCAGTATGATCACTCCAGATCTCCATACTAACTATAACTTCCACTACTAACAACTCACTGACTATTCCACACTACCTGAGCAGTATGATCATTCCAGATCTCCATACTAACTATATCCTCCACTACTAACAACTCACTGACTATTCCACACTACCTGAGCAGTATGATCACTCCAGATCTCCACACTAACTATAACCTCCACTACTAACAACTCACTGACTATTCCACACTACCTGAGCAGTATGATCACTCCAGATCTCCATACTAACTATAACCTCCACTACTAACAACTCACTGACTATTCCACACTACCTGAGCAGTATGATCATTCCAGATCTCCATACTAACTATATCCTCCACTACTAACAACTCACTGACTATTCCACACTACCTGAGCAGTATGATCATTCCAGATCTCCATACTAACTATATCCTCCACTACTAACAACTCACTGACTATTACACACTACCTGAGCAGTATGATCATTCCAGATCTCCATACTAACTATAACCTCCACTGCTAACAACTCACTGACTATTCCACACTACCTGAGCAGTATGATCACTCCAGATCTCCATACTAACTATAACCTCCACTACTAACAACTCACTGACTATTCCACACTACCTGAGCAGTATGATCACTCCAGATCTCCATACTAACTATAACCTCCACTACTAACAACTCACTGACTATTCCACCCTACCTGAGCAGTATGATCACTCCAGATCTCTATACTAACTATAACCTCCACTGCACTACTAACAACTCACTGACTATTCCACACTACCTGAGCAGTATGATCACTCCAGATCTCCATACTAACTATAACCTCCACTACTAACAACTCACTGACTATTCCACACTACCTGAGCAGTATGATCACTCCAGATCTCCATACTAACTATAACCTCCACTGCTAACAACTCACCTTGTATACCACAATATAGGAAAGAAAACATATGATCTGTGTTCTCCTTCAGAGATCCAAAAGCCTGGAATAATCTGCCTGAAATAATCAGATCTTCTCCCAGTCTAAAATCTTTAAAAATAAATGCTTCTTTATATCTAAAAACAGTATGTAACAGTATATAATTTTTTAATATGTTTGTATTTATATTTATGTGTGTATCTATGTATGCATATATAATGATTCTCTATTTGTGTAAATATGTAACCCTTTACTGAAAACTATCCAGGACATACTTGAAAACGAGAGAAATATCAATGTATTCTTCCTGGTAAAACATTTTCTAAATAAAATAAATTTTCCAGTCTCTATTTTGTTTTTCTGTGGTGCCTATGCACTAAGATTAATATAGGACTTGTAGAGAATATGCAGTCATAATACTTGGAATGGGGCGAAAATTTTCACCTCAAACCAAGATCAGCGAATAATGGCACTTTCAGCGAAAAGTGCAGTTTTTCCACTTTTTTCGCCTAGCTCATTGCATTGAAATCAACTGGAACATTGAATTTACACTCAAAGGCATGGTATAAAAGGGGCATGAGGGTGCCTGTGTTGGTGGAGGGTGGGGAAACAATCAGTTGGACAGGGTATTTTTTTGGGGGGGGGCTTGACTGGAATTGGGGGGACAGTTAATAAAAAAAAGTAAAAAATAAAATAAAACAAGAAATGTGTAAGTAACATGAGAGAGACAGGGACCATCTGACGTAAGCTGCCACTGTGTCAGACTTATATTTGACGTGACAGAGTATTTTGTAGAGGATGATTTGTAAGATTTGTTGTTAGATGCCCAATCCCTGAGGAAACATTGATTTGTAGGACATAAAGCACAAGCCCTATGAAAACAAGATGTCCTATTGGTCTAGTGCCAGCAGGTCATGTCGTGTTGGCCAGTGTTTAAGCAGCAGGATGATTAGGCAGCTCAAAGCGAATTGGATCAACAACAGCAGTAACATGAGTGATAGATGATGAAGTTTCCACCTGCCTTGACTAGATCCAGTGATGCACCTGAGGCAGTAGCAGCACCATAACTAGCCCACACCATTTCAGTTGGACAAAAGAAGAAGTTGGCCAATAATTCTTCTCCACCTGCCCCGCCTCCAAAATCATGGGTGTGTTGTTACGAGAATATAATTTTCCCTTGAGAACAGGAACTGTGCCTCTCAGCAACTGCAGTGTGCACAGTGTGTGATAAATAACACCTGGGACAACGCTATCCAAACACCAGGAAACCAGAAACGAAGTACTGCCGTAGCACTATGCCCCTTGTCCACACCCTGCTGACAGTTTAATAGTAAAGATGAACCCTCCCTGTCACCATCTTAGCATATTCTGCGGCAGGGCTTAAAATTCGAAGTCCTTTGCTACTAGCCAGACCTGAAAAGTTACTCGCCACTGCAAGCCAAAACATACCCACCAGGGCTGAATTTCTACTTGCCAGTGCTAAATTTTCACTTGCCATTGGCTAGCAGCAAATGGAAATTTTGAGCCCTGTTCTGAGGGATGGAATCTCCTCAGATGCCGCTTGATGCCCTGCTTGCGATTCTCCTCCACCACACTGGCATGTTTGGTCAGTGCACCACACAGTGTGCAATGGGTAGACACAAACTGCCACATCTAAAATCTACAGAGTGGCTATCATTTGGTGGGGGAAGTAACTATGAATGAGGTGGATTGGCAGAAGACATAGTTACCCTAGAGGAAGAAGGTGATGGTGAGCTAGTTGTTTCACTCATCATCAAACTTCCAGTCTCTTCCTGGGTTTCTCTGTTCTTCCTCCTCTTTGATCTCCACCTCTCCTCTTGTTGCCTTTCTGGAGAGTCAGGGGGTACAGCAACAGTGGTGCTCGATTTCTGTGGTGGGTGTTTAGCTTTAACATGTTTCACATAAATGTCATGGTGTCTGTGTTTCATGTGTCATATCAGGGCAGTTGTGCCAAGGTGTGATCCCTCCTTTCCCCTTCTCACTGACTTGTCACAAATTGTGTACTGTGCCATTACTGATGACTGCACTGTTCTTGCCAAAACAGAAAAATAGTCCTACACCTATGACTTCAGGTGGTTTGGGATTTGGAACAGGTGGAGAAGAATGACTCTTTCTTCTTGTCCTCCACATTCCCCTTCATTGCTATGGCAGCAGATAATGCTGCTGCTGTTGCTGCTACTGCCTCAGATTCAGCAGTGCAACTAGGACCAGGAGTATTGCTACTGCTGGCAAGTGGAACCTGTCCTAGTCCCGCATCACTTGTTGGCCCCATTCCCACTGTGTCCACTGTGGTCTGTGGTACACTAGCCTGCTCCTCAGTATCCTGCTGCCCGTGCATCTCAGCAGTTGGAAATTCCACAAATTCCAAAATGTCACTGCTAGTGGTGGTGGTGATGCCACTCTCATGCCTGTCTCCCATTCCTTCTCAGTTTCTGCTAAAAAGGCCATCAATGTCTCTTCCACCCCAGATTCTCCAGCAACATCACCACTCCCACTAGTCCCTACGTGCTGCTGCTCTATTCCAGACATCTCACTGATGGTTGGAGGAGGTGATGAGCAATGTGACAGAGGGTCCCCTAATGTCACACTTGACATTTCTTTGTGACTTAAAAAAAGGGCAGACTGGCAGCAGTAGCAGCAGGTACAGGCTGCTGATCTGTTTTCCTGGTAGTGGTGGTATTATTGCTGCTAGGTAAGAATTCTGCCTTCTTCAGGATCATGTTCCACCTTGACAATGCTGAGGGGGGAATTGGACTAACAGGGCCAGATGTATGGTGTGGGTTTCCTTGACCGCTAGTCTGGATGCTCTGAAATGCTTCCACTACCACTCCCCTAACACTAGTCCCACCGGCTGCTTCACCATCACTGCTACTACTACTAACACCAACCACATCAAGTTCAGCCGCACAGTTTTCCTCCTCAGCATCACAGTCACTAGTAATATGATGATTACCCCTCCTTCACTCCTAATACTAACAAGCTGCTGGACCTTAGTAGCAGTAGTACTAGCACTGGTAGGACTGCTTGGGGATGGCAAGTGTGACATAGAGTCCCCTGCTGTCACACTTGGCATCATACTACCCTTTTCTCCCTCCCTTCCCATTAAATTCCCCAAGAGCCCTTGGGGTGATTTAGGGGGACTGGACACATTGGTTCAGTACTGCTGGTCACTTCCTCCTCCTCCTCAGACTCAGTGGACACATAATAAGGGTCCTTCCAGTTCCTCTTTTTGCTGCTCATAGTGAGAGGAGTCACTATGAGCCTCTCCTGACTCAATTTTTGCTAAATATCACAGCAGAACAGCACATCACGTCTATCTCGCTCTGTAGCTGCTTCTATTGTGTTTCACTTCTGCAAATACGTCACATTTTTATCGTGAAAAGGAGAAAAGCACGTAAATAAATGGGCAAAAACTTCCTAGCTATTTAAAAAATGGCGAAGAATTTTTGGCAATGGGAGAAAAATGCAACTATTTTAATTGCTGTCTTTAAAGTGTATTCTCCCATGAAAAAGCAGACAACAATGCACCACACATGCACACACACACACATGTAACAGATGTACACATACGCAACAGACATGCTCACACACATGCACGCAACAGACATGCTCACACACAGGCAAAAGACATGCACGCACACACACACATGAAACAGACATGCACACACATGCAACAGACATGCACTCACATGCAACAGACATGTGCACATACACACACACAACAGATGTGCACACACGCAACAGACATGCGCACACACACATGCAACAGACATACACACACACACGCAACAGACATACACACAGACAGAGGGGACACTGACACAGTGATAGCCCCTCTCCCCATATGTGAAGGTTCCTGGCTCTTGTTGGCCCCCCGAATCTGTAGGTTCTCAGTGTAGAAGTGGGGGCTGTGGCCACCCTGGGATTAGTGTAGGAGCGTTACAGTGCTGTGTAGGTAACAATCTGTAGGATCTGAGTGTAGAAGTGGGGGCTGTGGCCACCCTGGGATTAGTGTAGGAGCGTTACAGTGCTGTGTAGGTAACAATCTGTAGGATCTGAGTGTAGAAGTGGGGGCTGTGTCCACACTGGGATTAGTGTAGGAGTGTTACAGTGCTGTGTAGGTAACAATCTGTAGGATCTGATTGTAGAAGTGGGAGCTGTGTCCACCCTGGGATTAGTGTAGGAGCGTTACAGTGCTGTGTAGGTAACAATCTGTAGGATCTGAGTGTAGAAGTGGGGGCTGTGGCCACCCTGGGATTAGTGTAGGAGCGTTACAGTGCTGTGTAGGTAACAATCTGTAGGATCTGAGTGTAGAAGTGGGGGCTGTGTCCACCCTGGGATTAGTGTAGGAGTGTTACAGTGCTGTGTAGGTAATAATCTGTAGGATCTGAGTGTAGAAGTGGGGGCTGTGTCCACCATGGGATTAGTGTAGGAGCATTACAGTGATGTGCAGGTAACAATCTGTATGATCTGAGTGTAGAAGTGGGGGCTGTGTCCACCCTGGGATTAGTGTAGGAGCGTTACAGTGCTGTGTAGGTAACAATCTGTAGGATCTGAGTGTAGAAGTGGGGGCTGTGGTCACCCTGGGATTAGTGTAGGAGCGTTACAGTGCTGTGTAGGTAACAATCTGTATGATCTGAGTGTAGAAGTGGGGGCTGTGTCCACCCTGGGATTAGTGTAGGAGCGTTACAGTGCTGTGTAGGTAACAATCTGTAGGATCTGAGTGTAGAAGTGGGGGCTGTGGCCACCCTGGGATTAGTGTAGGAGCGTTACAGTGCTGTGTAGGTAACAATCTGTAGGATCTGGGTGTAGAAGTAGGGGCTGTGGCCACCTTGGGATTAGTGTAGGAGCATTACAGTGCTGTGTAGGTAACAATCTGTTGGATCTGAGTGTAGAAGTGGGGGCTGTGTCCACCCTGGGATTAGTGTAGGAGTGTTACAGTGGTGTGTAGGTAACAATCTGCTGGATCTGAGTGTAGAAGTGGGGGCTGTGGCCACCCTGGGATTAGTGTAGGAGTGTTACAGTGGTGTGTAGGTAACAATCTGTTGGATCTGAGTGTAGAAGTGGGGGCTGTGGCCACCCTGGGATTAGTGTAGGAGCGTTACAGTGCTGTGTAGGTAACAATCTGTAGGATCTGAGTGTAGAAGTGGGGGCTGTGTCCACCCTGGGATTAGTGTAGGAGCGTTACAGTGCTGTGTAGGTAACAATCTGTAGGATCTGAGTGTAGAAGTGGGGGCTGTGTCCACCCTGGGATTAGTGTAGGAGCGTTACAGTGCTGTGTAGGTAACAATCTGCAGGTTCTGAGTGTAGAAGTGGGGGCTGTGACCACCCTGGGATTAGTGTAGGAGCGTTACAGTGGTGTGTAGGTAACAATCTGCAGGTTCTGAGTGTAGAAGTGGGGGCTGTGGCCACCCTGGGATTAGTGTATGAGCGTTACAGTGCTGTGTAGGTAACAATCTGCAGGTTCTGAGTGTAGAAGTGGGGGCTGTGGCCACCCTGGGATTAGTGTAGGAGCGTTACAGTGCTGTGTAGGTAACAATCTGCAGGATCTGAGTGTAGAAGTGGGGGCTGTGACCACACTGGGATTAGTGTAGGAGCGTTACAGTGCTGTGTAGGTAACAATCTGTAGGATCTGAGTGTAGAAGTGGGGGCTGTGTCCACCCTGGGATTAGTGTAGGAGCGTTACAGTGCTGTGTAGGTAACAATCTGTAGGATCTGAGTGTAGAAGTGGGGGCTGTGTCCACCCTGGGATTAGTGTAGGAGCGTTACAGTGCTGTGTAGGTAACAATCTGCAGGTTCTGAATGTAGAAGTGGGGGCTGTGGCCACCCTGGATTAGTGTAGGAGCGTTACAGTGCTGTGTAGGTAACAATCTGTAGGATCTGAGTGTAGAAGTGAGGGCTGTGTCCACCCTGGGATTAGTGTAGGAGCGTTACAGTGCTGTGTAGGTAACAATCTGTTGGATCTGAGTGTAGAAGTGGGGGCTGTGACCACCCTGGGATTAGTGTAGGAGCATTACAGTGGTGTGCAGGTAACAATCTGTAGGATCTGAGTGTAGAAGTGGGGGCTGTGTCCACCCTGGGATTAGTGTAGGAGCGTTACAGTGCTGTGTAGGTAACAATCTGTAGGATCTGAGTGTAGAAGTGGGGGCTGTGGTCACCCTGGGATTAGTGTAGGAGCGTTACAGTGCTGTGTAGGTAACAATCTGTATGATCTGAGTGTAGAAGTGGGGGCTGTGTCCACCCTGGGATTAGTGTAGGAGCGTTACAGTGCTGTGTAGGTAACAATCTGTATGATCTGAGTGTAGAAGTGGGGGCTGTGGTCACCCTGGGATTAGTGTAGGAGCGTTACAGTGCTGTGTAGGTAACAATCTGTAGGATCTGAGTGTAGAAGTGGGGGCTGTGTCCACCCTGGGATTAGTGTAGGAGCGTTACAGTGCTGTGTAGGTAACAATCTGTAGGATCTGAGTGTAGAAGTGGGGGCTGTGGTCACCCTGGGATTAGTGTAGGAGCGTTACAGTGCTGTGTAGGTAACAATCTGTATGATCTGAGTGTAGAAGTGGGGGCTGTGTCCACCCTGGGATTAGTGTAGGAGCGTTACAGTGCTGTGTAGGTAACAATCTGTAGGATCTGAGTGTAGAAGTGGGGGCTGTGCCACCCTGGGATTAGTGTAGGAGCGTTACAGTGCTGTGTAGGTAACAATCTGTATGATCTGAGTGTAGAAGTGGGGGCTGTGACCACCCTGGGATTAGTGTAGGAGCGTTACAGTGCTGTGTAGGTAACAATCTGTAGGATCTGAGTGTAGAAGTGGGGGGCTGTGTCCACCCTGGGATTAGTGTAGGAGCGTTACAGTGCTGTGTAGGTAACAATCTGTATGATCTGAGTGTAGAAGTGTGGGCTGTGGCCACCCTGGGATTAGTGTAGGAGCGTTACAATGCTGTGTAGGTAACAAACTGTTGGATCTGAGTGTAGAAGTGGGGGCTGTGACCACCCTGGGATTAGTGTAGGAGCGTTACAATGCTGTGTAGGTAACAATCTGTTGGATCTGAGTGTAGAAGTGGGGGCTGTGACCACCCTGGGATTGTAGGAGCGTTACAGTGGTGTGTAGGTAACAATATGTTGGATCTGAGTGTAGAAGTGGGGGCTGTGACCACCCTGGGATTAGTGTAGGAGCGTTACAGTGCTGTGTAGGTAACAATCTGTAGGATCTGAGTGTAGAAGTGGGGGCTGTGTCTACCCTGGGATTAGTGTAGGAGCGTTACAGTGCTGTGTAGGTAACAATCTGTAGGATCTGAGTGTAGAAGTGGGGGCTGTGTCCACCCTGGGATTAGTGTAGGAGCTTTACAGTGCTGTGTAGGTAACAATCTTGTATTGAAGTGAATATCTGCAGTATTCTGAGAGTTAGAAGCCAAATGTATCCCTCTAAGGACCAGAGGAAATTGCTTCACAATGTGTTGCCATCCCCCATCTGGTCCTGAAACTGTTAAATCAACGGTATTTGTTATTTACTTCCAAGCAGAAATGTAGTATTATGCCTCTGTGTGTTTGGCATGTAGAAGTGGAAAGAAGGAGGTTATAGGAGAGAGACTTATACCAGCATGTTAACCCATAGAGTGCCATGAAGTATACAGTGGTGAGTCATGTCAGTTAACCCTTTGAGTGCTGGAAATGCATCCAATGCATAGTGGTACAATGCATTAGTTACCTATCTGGCACTCAAAGGGTTAAATAGAGTGCTGTTAATTTCTCTCAATGACATAAATAATGTAGATTCAGTGCCCCGCATTACTGGCCCTGGTACAGAGGAGACACTCTTCTCCCCACATTACTGTCCCTGTACAGAGGAGACACTCTTCTCCCCACATTACTGTCCCTGGTACAGAGGAGACACTCTTCTCCCCACGTTACTGTCCCCTATACAGAGGAGACACTCTTCTCCCCACATTACTGTCCCTGGTACAGAGGAGACACTCTTCTCCCCACATTACTGTCCCCTGTACAGAGGAGACACTCTTCTCCCCACATTACTATCCCCTGTACAGAGGAGACACTCTTCTCCCCACGTTACTGTCCCCTGTACAGAGGAGACACTCTTCTCCCCACATTACTGTCCTCTGTACAGAGGAGACACTCTTCTCCCCACATTACTGTCCCCTGTACAGAGGAGACACTCTTCTCCCCACGTTACTGTCCCCTGTACAGAGGAGACACTCTTCTCCCCACATTACTGTCCCCTGTACAGAGGGGACACTCTTCTCCCCACATTACTGTCCCTGGTACAGAGGGGACACTCTTCTCCCCACGTTACTGTCCCTGGTACAGAGGAGACACTCTTCTCCCCACGTTACTGTCCCCTGTACAGAGGAGACACTCTTCTCCCCACATTACTGTCCCCTGTACAGAGGAGACACTCTTCTCCCCACGTTATTGTCCCCAGTACAGAGGAGACGCTCTTCTCCCCACATTACTGTCCCCTGTACAGAGGAGAAACTCTTCTCCCCACGTTATTGTCCCCTGTACAGAGGAGACACTCTTCTCCCCACGTTACTGTCCCCTGTACAGAGGAGACACTCTTCTCCCCACATTACTGTCCCTGGTACAGAGGGGACACTCTTCTCCCCACGTTACTGTCCCTGGTACAGAGGAGACACTCTTCTCCCCACATTACTGTCCCCTGTACAGAGGAGACACTCTTCTCCCCACATTACTGTCCCCTGAACAGAGGAGACACTCTTCTCTCCACATTACTGTCCCCTGTACAGAGGAGACACTCTTCTCCCCACGTTACTGTCCCCTGTACAGAGGAGACACTCTTCTCCCCACATTACTGTCCCTGGTACAGAGGAGACACTCTTCTCCCCACATTACTGTCCCCTGTACAGAGGAGACACTCTTCTCCCCACATTACTGTCCCTGGTACAGAGGAGACACTCTTCTCCCCACATTACTGTCCCCTGTACAGAGGAGACACTCTTCTCCCCACATTACTGTCCCCTGTACAGAGGAGACACTCTTCTCCCCACGTTACTGTCCCCTGTACAGAGGAGACACTCTTCTCCCCACATTACTGTCCCTGGTACAGAGGAGACACTCTTCTCCCCACATTACTGTCCCCTGTACAGAGGAGACACTCTTCTCCCTACATTACTGTCCTCTGTACAGAGGAGACACTCTTCTCCCTACATTACTGTCCTCTGTACAGAGGAGACACTCTTCTCCCTACATTACTGTCCCCTGTACAGAGGAGACACTCTTCTCCCCACATTACTGTCCCTGGTACAGAGGAGACACTCTTCTCCCCACATTACTGTCCCCTGTACAGAGGAGACACTCTTCTCCCCACATTACTGTCCCTGGTACAGAGGAGACACTCTTCTCCCCACATTACTGTCCCCTGTACAGAGGAGACACTCTTCTCCCCACATTACTGTCCCTGGTACAGAGGAGACACTCTTCTCCCCACATTACTGTCCCCTGTACAGAGGAGACACTCTTCTCCCTACATTACTGTCCTCTGTACAGAGGAGACACTCTTCTCCCTACATTACTGTCCCCTGTACAGAGGAGACACTCTTCTCCCTACATTACTGTCCCCTGTACAGAGGAGACACTCTTCTCCCCACATTACTGTCCCCTGTACAGAGGAGACACTCTTCTCCCCACATTACTGTCCCCTGTACAGAGGAGACACTCTTCTCCCTACATTACTGTCCTCTGTACAGAGGAGACACTCTTCTCCCTACATTACTGTCCCCTGTACAGAGGAGACACTCTTCTCCCTACATTACTGTCCCCTGTACAGAGGAGACACTCTTCTCCCCACATTACTGTCCTCTGTACAGAGGAGACACTCTTCTCCCTACATTACTGTCCCCTGTACAGAGGAGACACTCTTCTCCCCACATTACTGTCCCCTATACAGAGGAGACACTCTTCTCCCCACATTACTGTCCCTGTACAGAGGAGACACTCTTCTCCCCACGTTACTGTCCCTGGTATAGAGGAGACACTCTTCTCCCCACGTTACTGTCCCCTGTACAGAGGAGACACTCTTCTCCCCACGTTACTGTCCCTGGTATAGAGGAGACACTCTTCTCCCCACGTTACTGTCCCCAGTACAGAGGAGACATTCTTCTCCCCACATTACTGTCCCCTGTACAGAGGAGACACTCTTCTCCCCACATTACTGTCCCCTGTACAGAGGAGACACTCTTCTCCCCACGTTACTGTCCCCTATACAGAGGAGACACTCTTCTCCCCACTTTACTGTCCCTGTACAGAAGAGACACTCTTCTCCCCACATTACTGTCCCTGGTACAGAGGAGACACTCTTCTCCCCACGTTACTGTCCCCTGTACAGAGGAGACACTCTTCTCCCCACATTACTGTCCCCTGTACAGAGGAGACACTCTTCTCCCCACATTACTGTCCCCTGTACAGAGGAGACACTCTTCTCCCCACATTACTGTCCCCTGTACAGAGGAGACACTCTTCTCCCCACATTACTGTCCCCTGTACAGAGGAGACACTCTTCTCCCCACATTACTGTCCCCTGTACAGAGGAGACACTCTTCTCCCCACATTACTGTCCCTGGTACAGAGGAGACACTCTTCTCCCCACATTATTGTCCCCTGTACAGAGGAGACACTCTTCTCCCCACATTACTATCCCCTGTACAGAGGAGACACTCTTCTCCCCACGTTACTGTCCCCTGTACAGAGGAGACACTCTTCTCCCCACATTACTGTCCCCTGTACAGAGGAGACACTCTTCTCCCCACGTTACTGTCCCCTGTACAGAGGAGACACTCTTCTCCCCACATTACTGTCCCTGGTACAGAGGAGACACTCTTCTCCCCACATTACTGTCCCCGGTACAGAGGAGACACTCTTCTCCCCACGTTACTGTCCCCTGTACAGAGGGGACACTCTTCTCCCCACGTTACTGTCCCTGGTACAGAGGAGACACTCTTCTCCCCACGTTACTGTCCCCAGTACAGAGGAGACGCTCTTCTCCCCACGTTACTGTCCCCAGTACAGAGGAGACGCTCTTCTCCCCACATTACTGTCCCCTGTACAAAGGAGACACTCTTCTCCCCACGTTATTGTCCCCTGTACAGAGGAGACACTCTTCTCCCCACATTACTGTCCCCTGTACAGAGGAGACACTCTTCTCCCCACATTACTGTCCCCTGTACAGAGGAGACACTCTTCTCCCCACATTACTGTCCCCTGTACAGAGGAGACACTCTTCTCCCCACGTTACTGTCCCCTGTATAGAGGAGACACTCTTCTCCCCACATTACTGTCCTCTGTACAGAGGAGACAATCTTCTCCCCACGTTACTGTCCCCTGTACAGAGGAGACACTCTTCTCCCCACATTACTGTCCCTGGTACAGAGGGGACACTCTTCTCCCCAAGTTACTGTCCCTGGTACAGAGGAGACACTCTTCTCCCCACATTACTGTCCCTGGTACAGAGGAGACACTCTTCTCCCCACGTTACTGTCCCCAGTACAGAGGAGACGCTCTTCTCCCCACATTACTGTCCCCTGTACAAAGGAGACACTCTTCTCCCCACGTTATTGTCCCCTGTACAGAGGAGACACTCTTCTCCCCACGTTACTGTCCCCTGTACAGAGGAGACACTCTTCTCCCCACATTACTGTCCCTGGTACAGAGGGGACACTCTTCTCCCCAAGTTACTGTCCCTGGTACAGAGGAGACACTCTTCTCCCCACATTACTGTCCCCTGTACAGAGGAGACACTCTTCTCCCCACATTACTGTCCCCTGTACAGAGGAGATACTCTTCTCCCACATTACTGTCCCCTGTACAGAGGAGACACTCTTCTCCCCACGTTACTGTCCCCTGTACAGAGGAGACACTCTTCTCCCCACATTACTGTCCCCTGTACAGAGGAGACACTCTTCTCCCTACATTTCTGTCCTCTGTACAGAGGAGACACTCTTCTCCCCACATTACTGTCCCCTGTACAGAGGAGACACTCTTCTCCCCACATTACTGTCCCCTGTACAGAGGAGACACTCTTCTCCCCACATTACTGTCCCCTGTACAGAGGAGACACTCTTCTCCCCACATTACTGTCCCCTGTACAGAGGAGACACTCTTCTCCCCACGTTACTGTCCCTGGTACAGAGGAGACACTCTTCTCCCCACATTACTGTCCCCTGTACAGAGGAGACACTCTTCTCCCCACGTTACTGTCCCTGGTACAGAGGAGACACTCTTCTCCCCACGTTACTGTCCCCCGTACAGAGGAGACACTCTTCTCCCCACATTACTGTCCCTGGTACAGAGGAGAACCTCTTCTCCCCACATCACTGTCCCCTGTACAGAGGAGAACCTCTTCTCCCCACATTACTGTCCCTGGTACAGAGGAGACACTCTTCTCCCCACGTTACTGTCCCCTGTACAGAGGAGACACTCTTCTCCCCACATTACTGTCCCCTGTACAGAGGAGACACTCTTCTCCCCACGTTACTGTCCCCGGTACAGAGGAGACACTCTTCTCCCCACATTACTGTCCCCGGTACAGCTGAGACACTCTTCTCCCCACATTACTGTCCCCTGTACAAAGGAGACACTCTTCTCCCCACATTACTGTCCCTGGTACAGAGGAGACACTCTTCTCCTCACGTTACTGTCCCCAGTACAGAGGAGACACTCTTCTCCCCACATTACTGTCCCTGGTACAGAGGAGACACACTTCTCCCCACATTACTGTGCCCTGTACAGAGGAGACACTCTTCTCCCCACATTACTGTCCCTGGTACAGAGGAGACACTCTTCTCCCCACATTACTGTCCTCTGTACAGAAGAGACACTCTTCTCCCCTCGTTACTGTCCCCTGTACAGAGGAGACACTCTTCTCCTCACATTACTGTCCCCGGTACAGAGGAGACACTCTTCTCCGCACATTACTGTCCCCTGTACAGAGGAGACACTCTTCTCCCCACATTACTGTCCCTGGTACAGAGGAGACACTCTTCTCCCCACATTACTGTCCCCACATTACTGTCCCCGGTACAGAGGAGACACTCTTCTCCCCACATTACTGTCCCCTGTACAGAGGAGACACTCTTCTCCCCACATTACTGTCCCCTGTACAGAGGAGACACTCTTCTCCCCACATTACTGTCCCCTGTACAGAGGAGACACTCTTCTCCCCACATTACTGGCCCTGGTACAGAGGAGACACTCTTCTCCCCACATTACTGTCCCCACATTACTGTCCCCGGTACAGAGGAGACACTCTTCTCCCCACATTACTGTCCCCTGTACAGAGGAGACACTCTTCTCCCCACATTACTGTCCCCTGTACAGAGGAGACACTCTTCTCCCCACATTACTGTCCCCTGTACAGAGGAGACACTCTTCTCCCCACATTACTGACCCCTGTACAGAGGAGACACTCTTCTCCCCACATTACTGTCCCCTGTACAGAGGAGACACTCTTCTCCCCACATTACTGTCCCCAGTACAGAGGAGACACTGTTCTCCCCACATTACTGTCCCCGGTACAGAGGAGACACTCTTCTCCCCACATTACTGTCCCCGGTACAGAGGAGACACTCTTCTCCCCACGTTACTGTCCCCGGTA
This sequence comes from Rhinophrynus dorsalis, assembly GCA_037306005.1. Lineage (NCBI taxonomy): Eukaryota > Metazoa > Chordata > Amphibia > Anura > Rhinophrynidae > Rhinophrynus > Rhinophrynus dorsalis. Next base: position 631,382,378 of record CM074719.1, on the reverse strand, counting down.
AAGAGGAGACACTCTTCTCCCCACATTACTGGCCCTGGTACAGAGGAGACACTCTTCTCCCCACGTTACTGTTCCCGGTACAGAGGAGACACTCTTCTCCCCACGTTACTGTCCCCTGTACAGAGGAGACACTCTTCTCCCTACATTACTGTCCCCTGTACAGAGGAGACACTCTTCTCCCCACGTTACTGTCCCCTGTACAGAGGAGACACTCTTCTCCCCACGTTACTGTCCCCTGTACAGAGGAGACACTCTTCTCCCCACGTTACTGTCCCCTGTACAGAGGAGACACCCTTCTCCCCACGTTACTCTCCTCTGTACAGAGGAGACACTCTTCTCCCCACGTTACTGTCCCTGGTACAGAGGAGACACTCTTCTCCCCACATTACTGTCCCCTGTACAGAGGAGACACTCTTCTCCCCACGTTACTGTACCCGGTACAGAGGAGACACTCTTCTCCCCACATTACTGTCCCCTGTACAGAGGAGACACTCTTCTCCCCACATTACTGTCCCCGGTACAGAGGAGACACTCTTCTCCCCACATTACTGTCCCCGGTACAGAGGAGACGCTCTTCTCCCCACATTACTGTCCCCTGTACAGAGGAGACACTCTTCTCCCCACATTACTGTCCCCTGTACAGAGGAGACACTCTTCTCCCCACATTACTGTCCCCTGTACAGAGGAGACACTCTTCTCCCCACATTACTGTCCCCTGTACAGAGGAGACACTGTTCTCCCCACATTACTGTCCCTGGTACAGAGAAGACACACTTCTCCCCACAATGTGCCTCGCAATGTCCGTATCCAGTGTGGGAGGAAGAAGCCGCTGTTGATTGTGAGGAAACAGGCCTGAGCCTAGGGGCTGGCAGGGGTATCGGCCGTGGAGAGGGCAAGCTGGGTGTCTGTGAGTTGAGGTAAGACCAGGGATCCTGGGCATCCACTGTCCATATATAAAAAATAGAGGTGCAAAAACCCCCAACATGGTCACATCTAATGTGTTAATGTGATAGTAATATTTCTATTAAGTTTATCTGTGATTCTTATTTATATTTTTGTTGTGTTGTACTGTTCTGCCCCAGATCACTCACTCAGATAAGTGCAGGTTGCTGATTTGTATCCCTTTGTGTTGGAATACTGAAGAGCCACACACCAGCTGCTGGTAATGGGGTGACAATGGGTCAACCCCTTTTATTGTGAATGTCCACAATGGTGTATGGGCAGGGTAATCGGACTGTCCAGGGGCCCTTTATGTTCTGCGAGGGAAGTGGCGACTTTAGGCTTCTAAGTGGAGCAGCTCCCCTTGGATGTGACCGGCGCTTTCAGTATCTCCGTGCCACACTCACTTCCTCCTTGGCAGGCGTCCTCTTGATGAGGCGCCGGTGTGATGACATCATCTCTGGCATCTCTCTGCCAGCCTGCACAGCCCCCGCATATCTGCCCTGCTCCACAACACTTAACACTATATTTAATTACATACAGTGTTGTAGTTCAAGCTATATTGAAGCTGAAAGGATCCCCCTCCCGCAAGAGACAATCTTGATTCAGTAACTATAATGATCCCCTTGATGAAGGAGGACAGGATTTATCTTCTGTTTACTGAAGATTGTCCCTTGGCACGCTCCATCCTGACCAGACTGAGAGGGGGAGTGACGCAGGGAAAGGAGCAGGAGTACTGTAACTGTAAGTAATTAAATATAGTGCTACATGTAAAAATTATAAAGAAGACTTGGAACTAAACTTTAATAGAAGTATTACTATCCCTTTAACCCTTCGAGTGGAAGAGGGTTTCTCAACGCATTGCAAAGCAATGTTTTACATATCCCTCTGGCACTCCGACATCCCTCCCTTGTACATTGCTTCCCTGCAAGTTAAGAGTGTATGAAGGTTTTACCCTTTGAGTGCCAGATTGGTTTGCAAAACATTGCAAAGAATGCATTGTGTTCCCCTCTGGCACTGACAGAGTTAACAGGAGAAGTTCAGATGAGGGGTGTGTGTCTGTGTGTAGCAGGAGGACATTTGGCCATAGAAGTGTGTGTTCTGCATCTGTACAGATAACAATAAGAGAGACAGATAATAGAATGAGCCAACGGTTTCCTACCGTCAGCAGGTGGTGCTGTTCTTGTTCAGTGTTGGTTTTCTGTGGGGCTGCATGCAATTGGAGTCTGGTGGTAAGGCATGGAGTGGAGAAAGTGAGCAGGGCATGTGGGTTTTTTACATGCAGGGAGGTGAGTTGGCTGTGTGTTTGTGTGTGTGTCGCGCTTCCCAAATTGCTTTGATTGCAATGCGTTCCCAGCCAATCCAACAATGTATGGGCTAATGGTAGGCTGAATTAGGCTATTAGGGTTGTTGGGGTTGTGTATTCTCATTTTTGGTCCAGTCTGTCCCTCCATTTCATTTCAAGTTGCCTGGCACTGGGGAGGGGGGAAGGACATTTTCCTAGACTTGACAGTCCTGTGCTGCAGAAGCTTGGGGAGGTGTATCCATATAGGGGTAACTACAGGGGGGTACAGCGCGGACAGTTGTGATGGGGTCCAGTATCCAAAGACCAAATAGAATCTAGTTGTACCCCTTGGAGAATATTTGTGTGTTAGGGGGCCCTGAAAATATTTGCACTGGGGTCCTCCACTGACTAGCTTTGCCACTTCCTATCCAGCCAGATAAGGGAGTCTTGCGAAGGCCATCCTACTAGTATGTAATAGCAGAATGGCTGCCTGCAATGGTGTTATAGGCCGTTCTTGTCTGTATATTGAACTGGCAAATTCAGTACACACATCGGCCAGAATGTAGCAGCAGAAGTAATAAAATGACTATTGTGATGGTACCAGAGGACACCCAGCCTTAGTGTCCCCGTCAATGGTCACTTCTTCCGCAACCAGCCAGATGGACATCCAACATACCGCAATATACCCTGAACTAGGCAAGACTAGTGTCAGGGTAACCAGGAGCACACACTCTGCATACAGCAAGCTTTACCTCACCAGACAACACAAGTGTAAGTTAAAACAAGAACTGACTTTATTGGAGCAAACCACACATATTTATACTCAAACCTTACATTGAAATACATGGGCCAACCAGATACAATAGGGACATAATTCAATCACAACATGTAAGACAAAGGACCAGTAGCAGATGGTCTAGCAAATACAATGACTCAGACATGATTACATTTCACACACAAAAGGGTTGCTGAACTCAGACAGTGGACACAAAGACTTGAGGGCTTGAATGAATTAACACACGGCAGGGGGTCTCAGTACAGTTCACAATACACTGGCTTGAGTGGCTACAATACACATTGAAAGTAACTTTAGCTAAACTCAAATCATTAACCCCCAGTAATGGCCCAGTCCCCTGAAAGCAGGCTATTAGTTTTAGTCCTTTTTAGTTGTCCGCCAGTATAACGTCCAAAAGTTCTACATAGCAATATTAACTCCAATAATTGTAACACTGGTTAAAACAGTCCACAGAGTCTGTAGGAAAGGGCTGTCCCCCAGGCCCCTCCAGTAGCCCAGGGCCCGGTGGTTCCTGTGACAACTATAAATAACATGTTTTCCTACTCCTTAGGTGAATTTCCATTCTAATGGAGTGGGATCTCATATCACGTTGTATAGTTCTGGGATCAAGCCTTTTTCTTTCACTAGCTCTGTATCCTTGACCTTCTTCATTATATTTGTTCTCACTGACTCCCCCTACAGATGAGAATCCAAGGTGTCTGGAAGGCACACGTCTGACTTCTTCTTTGAACTACTGCAAGAAGTGCAGGGTACATTAGTAAAGAATTGTAAATTGTTAAATATTGCAAAGACCGGCCCTGAGATATAAAAATTTTCATTTTCATTTTTCATTTGAAATGTTGTAATTGAGACTTTTTCGCATAGGCCTCAACTCCATTCCAGCCAGTTAGCTCTTTGGGATTCCAATCTAATTGATTAGCACTTTGTGATTCCATTCCAGCTGATTAGCTCTTTGGGATTCCATTCAAACCAGTTAGCTCTTTGGGGTTCCTTTCTAGCTGATTAAGTCTTCAGGATTCCATTCCAGCTGATTAGCTCTTTGGGATTCCATTCTAGCTGATTATCTCTTCGGAATTTCATTCCAGCTGATTAGCTCTTCAGGATTCCTTTATAGCCGATTAGCTTTTTGGGATTCCATTGTAGCTGATTAGCTCTTTGGGATTCCATTCTATCCAGTTACCTCTTTGGGATTCCAATTCAGCCAATTAGCCTTTGGAATTGTATTCCAGCCAATTAGCTCTTTGGAATTCTGTTCCAGCTGATAATCTCTTTAGGATTCTGTTCCAGCTGATTAGCTCTTAGGGATTCCATTCTATCCAACTACCTCTTTGGAATTCCAGTTAAGCCGATTAGCCTTTGGGATTCCATTCTATCAGATTGCTCTTCAGGATTACATTCCAGCCGATTAGCCTCTGGGATTCCATTCTATCAGATTGATCTTCAGGATTACATTCCAGCCGATTAACCTTTGGGATTCCATTCTATCAGATTGATCTTCAGGATTACATTCCAGCCAATTAGCCTTTGAGATTCCATTCTATCAGATTGATCTTCAGGATTACATTCCAGCCAATTAGCCTTTGAGATTCCATTCTATCAGATTGCTCTTCAGAATTACATTCCAGCCGATTAACCTTTGGGGTTCCATTGACTAATGAGCTCTTCTGATTTCCATTCCATATGTTTTTTTATTTTGTTTTTTTTTTTTGCAATTTTGCTATCGCATTATGGCCAATTTGCATCGAAATCTAACTAACCAACAGTAAGCTGGATTCCTGAGCCTGATAAAAATACCATAACTTGTGTGACTTGGAGGAGAATGCTCCTCAGCTGTCATCACATTGCACCAGGAGACGGTTTTCTTACCGGATTTTGAACTCACTTTTTTCATTGGGCACTTCCAGCCAATTCATCTCAATGGGAAGCAATGCAGTTTGTATACAAGCACCTGATCCCCATTCATTTCAGTGGGGCTTTTAACACCTCCAGGGCTAGAGACCTCTCATTGCTCTGCAATGCCTTGAATACAGCTTTCAAGTGGTTAAAGGACACAGAGTAACCAAGGGGAATTAACATACAATATACACACAACAAATGCTGAACAACTGTTACACTTAATCATACTTGGCAATCACATACAAATGATGTCCAAAACCCAAATATCCCACCCTTCCCTCAGATAAAAGACTCCGTAACGAGTACAGCTGAACATCTTCCATATGCACCAATCATGGACCGATCACAATGGACAACCAAGAAATCTAAACATGTGCTGTAACCATTTGTGTTCCGGAAAGGCATCCAATGCATTGCATTGCAGTGCCCTGGATACCTGCCTGGTACTGAAATGGTTAAAGGAAAGAGCCTTACCTGAAAAGGATAGTAATACTTAAAATGTAAAAAAAAATATGTTGTAAGGTTTATCCCCCTGAGTAAAACAAGATTACTCCCACTGCTGAAAGGTGTTTCATTCAAAAGTTATTAATTTTCAAAGTTGAGTTTTTTAGGTGCAATATCACAGTGGCCTGAAAATGTACAGTGGCGCTGTTGCTACACGATCCTATGGACAGCTCTGGTCAGTTGACCATAAATCTCCATAGGATGGTGTAGCAACAGCGCCACTGTACAATTTCAGGCCACTGTGATATTGCACCTGAAAAATTCAACTTTGAAAATTAATAACTTTTGAATGAAACACCTTACAGCAGTGGGAGTGCCCTTGTTTTACTCAGGGGGATAAACTCTACAACATTTTTTTTTTACATTTTAAGTATTACTATCCCTTGAATGTGTCCTCCTGTCTCTCAGTACAGATGGTCAGTTCCCAAGTCAGTTCACTGGCACAGCTGGAGAGCCCAGAGCTGAAGACGTCTTTCGCTGGACACACTACCTACAGCCTATCCCTGAGTCGGGATGTATCCAACCATGGGCTCTCCAGCTGCTGTGGATCTGACTCCCAGCTAGCCGTAGACTAGTGACCAATCTTGGTCAAACTAACTGCTTCACAGAGGAGAAACAAGACTCCAGATTGACTTCAATGGAACTTTTGACCACATGTATGGAGGGGAGATCTGTGACACCTTCTGAATAAATGCACTGGAGACCGCTATAGCATTTAAAGTGATAGGAATGGATCATTTAAGTTACTTTTATTTTGCAGATATTAAAAAAATAAAGTAATTGAGGCCAGTCTTACCTCTCAGGTCTTTATGGTTTGAGAGATACATGATTACAAAGCTCCTCCCCCCTTTCACTGACGTCAGCCTCTATTGTACAGCAGGAGATCTCGGTACGCAGACCAGCCGGTGGCTCTTCAGCAGAGAACATAAATACTTCATTGGAACAGTCTACAGAGTGTGTCTTGCCTTGTACAGGACTGTGCTGGATTGCTGGAATGGGTTACTACTACTAAAACTACTGCTCATACTACTACTACTACTACTACAACTGCTACTACTACTACGAATACTACTACTGCTACTACTACTATATTACTACTGCTACTACTACTACTACTACTACTACTGCTACTACTACTGCTATTACTACTACTGCTGCTATTACTACTACTCCTACTACTACTACTTACTGTGCGAGGAAGTCAGGACTGCTTGGACAGATTACTACTACTGCTTACTGAGCGAGGAAGGCAGAACTGCTGGAATGGGTCACTACTACTACTACTTACAGTGCAAGGAAGGTAGAACTGCTGGAATGGATTACTACTACCACTACTTACTGTGCAAGGAAGTCAGGACTGCTCAGATAGATTACTATTACTGCATACTGTGCGAGGTAGGGAAGACTGCTGGGACAGTTACTACTACTTACTGTGAGAGGAAGGCAGGACTGCTGGAATGGGTTACTACCACTACTACTTACTGTGTGAGGGAGACAGAACAGTTGGGATAAGTTACTATTACTACTACTTACTGTGTCAGGAATGCAGGACTGCTGGAATGGGTTACTATCACTACTAGTATTTACTTTGCGAGGAAGGCAGAATGCTGGAGCAGGCTACCACTTACTGTGTGTATAAGGCATGAATGCTGGAGCAGGCTACTACGATTTACTGTGTGCATAAGACTTGAATGCCGGAACAGGCTACTACTGCTTACTGTGTGCATACGACAGGAATGCTGGAGCAGGCTACTACTACTTACTGTGTACATAAGACAGGAATGCTGGAGCAGGCTACTACTACTTACTGTGTACATAAGACAGGAATGCTGGAGCAGACTACTACTACTTGCTGTGTGCATAAGGCATGAATGCTGGAGCAGGCTACTATGACTTACTGTGTGCATAAGACTTGAATGCCGGAGCAGGCTACTACTGCTTACTGTGTGCATACGACAGGAATGCTGGAGCAGGCTACTACTACTTACTGTGTGTATAAGACAGGAATGCTGGAGCAGGCTACTACTTACTGTGTGTATAAGACAGGAATGCTGGAGCAGACTACTACTACTTGCTGTGTGCATAAGGCATGAATGCTGGAGCAGGCTACTATGACTTACTGTGTGCATAAGACTTGAATGCCGGAGCAGGCTACTACTGCTTACTGTGTGCATACGACAGGAATGCTGGAGCAGGCTACTACTACTTACTGTGTGCATAAGACAGGAATGCTGGAGCAGGCTACTACTACTTACTGTGTGCATAAGACAGGAATGCTGGAGCAGGCTACTACTTACTGTGTAAAGAAGGCAGGAATGCCAGAGGTGGCTACTACTACTTACAGTGTGAAAAAAGCAGTGCTGTTGGAGGGTTACTACTGCTTATAGTGTGAACAAAACAGGACTGTTGACGTTAGTTACTACTAATTACAGTGGGAACAAGGCAGGGCTGCCATAGCCAATTACTGTTAATCACTGTCTGAACAAGGCAGAACTGTTGGTGCAGGTTACTCCTTACTGTGTGAGCAAATGTAAAGCAGGTGTCTCTGTACTTCTCACATTAGACTCGGAAAGATAATATGTCCAATTCAATTTGAACTTAGTCAGAAATCACAAAGGTCAACCAATTAGTGAGAAAAAAAGAAAAACAGAAAAAAAAACAACCAAGGAACATAAGGAGATAAAAAAGTGGTTATGATGTGGTGAGTATCACAATAAAAAGAAAGTGACATTATTACAAATTGCAAAGTGACAGGGATTGTCTACGATCAACGCCCAGCTATATAATTTATCCATGGTTGCTATACCGATGTGAAGGTGGACTTGTCTCTATGACACAACACACTCTTCTCTCCCAATCAAACCAGCGTGGGTAGTAATGCTCTTCCAGTAAAAGGGGAAGCCTAATTTCACTGCATTTAGTGAGTGTAGGACAAGAGATCCCTTTCCAAAGTGCTTCTGAATAGATTTGTGATGTATATTCAGCAGTATAGAAAGGGGGTCTCCAGAGGTGTAACTAGAATCCACGGGGCCCTGGTGCAAGAATTGCCACGGGCCCCCCTCCGACCACACTGGCCCCCCTCAACCACATTGGCCACCTCCACAATGCCCCCATCACAATGCCCCTCATGCGCCACATTTCCTCCCAATCTCCACAATGCCCCCATCACAATGCCCCTCATGCTCCACATTTCCCCCCAATCTCCACAATGCCCCCATCACAATGCCCCTCATTCTCCACATTTCCTCCCAATCTCCACAATGCCCCCATCACAATGCCCCTCATTCTCCACATTTCCCCCAATCTCCACAATGCCCCCATCACAATGCCCCTCATTCTCCACATTTCCTCCCATTCTCCACAATGCCCCCATCACAATGCCCCTCATTCTCCACATTTCCCCCAATCTCCACAATGCCCCATCACAATGCCCCTCATTCTCCACATTTCCTCCCAATCTCCACAATGCCCCCATCACAATGCCCCTCATTCTCCACATTTCCTCCCAATCTCCACAATGCCCCCATCACAATGCCCCTCATTCTCCACATTTCCCCCAATCTCCACAATGCCCCCATCACAATGCCCCTCATTCTCCACATTTCCTCCCATTCTCCACAATGCCCCCATCACAATGCCCCTCATGCTCCACGTTTCCCCCCAATCTCCACAATGCCCCTCATTCTTCACATTTCCCCCCAATCTCCACAATGCCCCTCATTCTCCACATTTCCCCCCAATCTCCACATTGCCCCTCATGCTCCACATTTCCCCCCAATCTCCACAATGCCCCCATCACAATGCCCTTCATGCTCCACATTTCCCCCCAATCTCCACATTGCCCCCATCGCCACATTTTCCCCCAATCTCCACAATGCCCCTCATGCTCCACATTTCCCCCCAATCTCCACATTGCCCCTCATGCTCCACATTTCCCCCCAATCTCCACAATGCCCCTCATGCTCCACATTTCCCCCCAATCTCCACAATGCCCCTCATTCTCCACATTTCCCCCCAATCTCCACAATGGCCACATTGCCCTTACTGACCCCCGTCCTCCTACCTCCTGGTGGTCTAGCGTTGTGTGTGACATGCTCCCGCGTGGTCCTTAGTAATGCAGAGCGCTGGGGGATTATGTCATCTCCCAGCGCTCTGCATTACTCGAGCTCTGGCCGCCGGGACGTCAGCTGTGCTGCGGGCAGGTGGCGAGGGGGTCGCAGGGGACGGCCGGGCACCTGACAGTGACGGGCCCCATCGCAGGTGCGACCCCTGCGACCCCTATTGTTACGCCACTGGGGGTCTCTTGTAATATGTACATTGGTAATTACAATGAGGGGTGTCTTCCTTAGGGGACAAGCGAAGAACAACTCTGCCAAACATGAGTCATGGTCCCCACACTTTTACCACGTCTCCAACAATTTGCACCTACACTTGGATAAAGCTTACGTAGATGATCAGGAGATCTCTACCACCTCGTTAAGGTTTTCTAATTTGTTTCTGCAGTAAGTATATTTCTTGGTCTGCAACCATTCCTCCATAGAAATATGACTTCACTTTTGAAACATTGCATGAAAAATTTTGTGAGGCAGCACGGTGGCTCAGTGGTTAGCACTGTTGCCTTGCAGCGCTGGGGTCCTGGGTTCAAATCCCACCATCTGCAATGAGTTTGTATGTTCTCACTGTGTTTGCGTGGGTTTCCTCCCACACTCCAAAAACATACTGATAGGTGAATTTAGATTGTGAGCCCCAATGGGGACAGTAACCAATATGAGTGTAAAGCGCTGCGGAATCTGTGTGCGCTATATAAATAAAGGATTATTATTATAAGAGCCTCATTAACCATGTCGCCATGTTTAAAATGGCTACATGAGAACCTCGTGCTGCAAAAAAAACCCACTAGGTTGTCATGTCGCCTTTTTAAACGTCGCTATTTACTGGCCGCAGTACAGAAGAAAATGTTCCTGACACAAAGCAGTATCGGCCAGAATGTATTATACCACAACTCCCAGCATCCTTCCCTTGCAGAGCACTGCCCGGCTCTCTCTAAAGACATAGGCAGGGGGAGGGATGATCCATTAAATCCAGCCCTTAATTCCAAAACAAAGATCCAAGGGGTGGACCTCAAAGATTCATTCATCGCAAGGTGATTAATTCAGTGCTTCAGATGCTGGATTTAATTGCAATAGATATAGCCAGTCATATGGTATGGACCATCCCTCCCCCTGTCTATATCATTAGAGAGTGCCGGGCAGCGCTCTGCAAGCTAAGGATGCTGGGGGTGTTGTTTAATACGCTTGAGGAACATTTTCTTCTGTACTACGGGCATTAAATAGCAATGTTTAAAGGGATAGAAATGTTTCTTAAAAACAGCAGCTCCAATTAATCTTCATAGTATTTGGGCCATAGAGAGTGTTATTTCAATACTGTCAGAGCTGTAGTTCAAGAGTAATTGAATGATAAAGTTTCCCCCTCCCATCCCTTTTATCTACTGTAAGCCCCCACTCCTCAGATGTGGAATCCAGTCCATAGACCAGACAGCTCATATCAAGGGTCAATATATTCTAACTGTGAGAACAATGAAAACCCTGCCCCCATGACTGGTTTTTCAGATTTTTCCCTTATCTTAATTGAAGATTGTCCCTCTCTGCAGTCTACCTGGGCACCTCCCTGCTGCTCTGAGGTGAGCAGTGTTACATCAGTAAAAGGGATGGGAGGGGGATACTTTATCATTGAATTACTCTTGTACTACAACTCTAAAAGAATTGAAATAACACTCTCCATGGCCCAAATACTATGATGATTAATTAGAGCTGCTTTTATTATGAAACATTACTATCCCTTTAAAGAGGCGTCATGACAACCTAGCACTTTTATGCATCGCGCGGTTCTCATGTCGCCATTTTAAACACGACGACATGGTTAATGCGGCTTCTAGCAACACAATATTTTTCATGCAGCGTTTCAAAAGGATACCAGAAATGTGTATGTCTAATTCCATTTCAAATTGGGTTTTATTTGATAGGATCTGTTATATATGAGAAGTAGGATGGTGGGGAAGGTGATCACCAATGCACAACTTTTCAAATGGTGTGAGTGTCCTCAAAAAATTTCCTTTACCATCATTACTCTCCAGCCACCCTACCACCCTTGAATAAATAAACTAGCTGCTTGACTGGAGACCAAAATATTCCCATTTTCTATAAAATGACCTATTAAAAATGTATCAGTTTGCTTCCAGCGGGAGAGGTTGCAGGCCGTTTGGTCCATCAGCGGCTTCACCAAGATAGTCACAGATAAGATGGGAGAATCTCTAAGAGATATCATCGGGTTAATCATTATATATTTATGCCAAGACGATAAGGTAGCCTTAATCATTTTAAAACAATGAGTTGCCCCATATAGAGATCCAGGGAGTTTTATCCAGTTCCATTCCTGGGACTTAGATCCTGAGCAATGGAACCAGTTCCTGATGTCAGGAAGTTGAATGGAATGATACCATGAAATAGCTGCTATTTCCAGGCTTCCATGTCGTGCACGGCTAGACAAATAGAGAAATTTAAGTTTGACCAATTTATGGCCCCAAATAAACCTATTAAGGATATTCTGTAAAGATTTTAGGTAGACAGATGTTAAATAAATCATTTTTGCATAATGTATATTATTTTAGGTAATATACCATCATATTTACTAAGTTAATATTCCCAGCCCAAGATAGAAGCAACAGTACTTTGAGATTTGAGACTTGCAGTACCACTGTGATTGACATATCTTTACTGTGACAACAATCGTATGTGTTGTGCATTGTTTTCGAGAGGTTTCATCTTCTATCCAGCAGGGTCCAAAAATATAAACCTATACTAAAATACGGTGGGCTTTTTATCAGTTCCTTTTGTTTTTCTCACATGGCAAACAGCACAGAACTTCTTTGGTACACCGACAGAATCAGTAGTTAATGCAGAAAATGATAGCGTATCTAAGTCTTTCCTTGAAATTAAGTAAACCAGTGAAAAGACAAAGTAGTTTATGGTGGGATATAACATTAACAATTATGTCACCAATAAAATAATTCCAAGGGGTTTAAGAATTCATTTAATACCAGCCTCACATTTAATGGATGAAGCCTTCCTGAAAAAATTGGGTGACATTCTTTAGATCTTAATGAATTAATCATTAACACAGAGAAAGAAAAATTAGCCAATATTAATATTGACGTTGAGACACAATCAAAAGGTTTACAAAACAAGAAATCACATCCGCAGTTTATCCAACTGCAAGTACAACTCAATGAAAACATTGATACATTTTCAAACAATCCTAAGAACGGAAAGTTCAAATATTTAAGAGGGATTATAAAGATTTTCGTGAGGATAGCGTGTATACAAAGTTAAAACAACTGATGCTAATCAAACTTGGAGACAGAAACGAACACGATTCAGAAATTAAACATACTCAGTATCTCAGAAGGAATAATAAAAGAAGGAATATGATAGATTCAACAAAATGTTTAGGACAAAGTCAAACCCAAGAATGGGAGAGGCAAGGAATCCCCCCAGGATTATGAGACCAGAACAAAAGCGGATACAAAGGACCAATAGACTAATTAGAAATAATAAATCTTTCTAATTCCCATATCACTGATATACATCAGAAACTCCTCTTACATTTGCACCTCGCAACAAATGAACCTCTTTCAGTGGGTAAATTATTCCAACCTCTTTGAAAGGACATTACTGCTGTGTAAATATTTTAAACAAGAAAATTCAGGGCAATTAACAAAAAGTGATAGAAATAATCTATATAACTTAGTTTCCCTTATTGAGGATAATGAGATTGCGCGGGAAACAATTTCTGGCCCTTTTACAGATCTAAAGAAGATCTAAAGAAGATCTAAAGAAGAATTCCAAATATGCTTCCTTGATGAATACATCTCCACGTGTACAACTCTCCCTTGAGTGTGTCACAAAGAATCAGAAGATCTGGAAAAATTAGGGAATATCAACATTTAGCATTTAAAGAAAAACAAGCTCTTACAGTTGTGTGAAAATCCACATCTTGTGATAAATCCATCTAACAAAGGAGTCACCATTGTGGTGATGGATATATGACACAGCTTAATGATACAACTTGTTATTAGAGACTAAAAGGTGACCCAACCAATACATTTAAGATGATAAAAATGAATATGAAAATCTGTTGGTTAAAAATCTTGTAACCAACTTTTTACATCATCTCAAAAGTGCATAACAATTTGACACATACAGCTTATCAGAAACAATCAGTATTGATTATCACAAGGTTTTGAGACAATTTGTGTATAGTCTAGCCTCATACATCAGGGATTCCCTTGAAGATATTATATCACTTAATGGCATAAACTTGGAAGAAACCCATTACCTTGCTAGTCTTGACGTGAAGTGACTTTATACCCGCATAACAGAGTAGTACATTTGTGGTGCACCTATTTACATTGACCCTTAATTACCTTGTCCTTGATAATAAATATTATAAACAACTGAGGGGTACTACCATGGGATGTAAACGCGTTTCCACTGATGCCAGTGTGTACCTACGCTGGAGGAGGCATAAATATATCTTCAATGAGCAAACAGAGAAATATACAAAATGTATCAGTCTATGGCTTCAGTTTATAGAGTATATATTGTTGATTTGGTAAGAATCGTTGGAACTAGTCAATAAATTTACTGTTAACAAAAACAATATTAATTTAATGGACATGTTAATTTACAGAGGTAAAAATGGACAAGTTGAGAGATATGTCTAAAAGTTTACTGAGTGCAGAGAGTCAACATCCTGAGCCGCTGAAAAGAGGGATCCCAGTTGGATAATATTTAATAAATAGGAGACTCTCAGATAATTTAGCAAAAAATGCACTAAAAGGCTTTTAAGAGAGCCTTAATTTCTAATAGAGAAAAACTTTTGAATCTTTTTCCTAAGAACGAAGAAAACAAACAGATTAAGGCTAATTGGGATGTATAATTCCCAACATAAAAATATATATTATGAAAATGTTGTCATATCTTATACCAAGATGCTGATTTAGCTGCCACAGTGTCACAGTGGCTCAGAGAAATAAGAGCACAAGACAGGTACAGTAAGATCAACATCACTTTATTAAGGCAAAATACAAATAAATCACTTCCCCAACCCTACCCTGGGTCAGGAGTGAGGACAGAGCTACAGCCCACTACCTAAGGGCTGAACACTAACCTAGCCTGCACTACTAGGAAAGGTAAGCAGATGGAAGATAACCTAGCCTACAGTTCTCTACAGGAGAGTGAACGCAGTCTACCCGAGATAGAGCAAGGGTGGCTGATAGGAGGCCTACATGGATCCCTAGAACGCTAGGGTCCAAGGCAGGAAAGAGATACCCTAGAATGCTAGGGTCCAAGGCCAATGCCCACAGAATACCCAGAATTATGGCAATACCTGGGAGGCAACAAACTAACCCGAGGCCACACTGAGAGATAATCAGACAAGGCTGGGGTTAATAATGGAGTGGATATACAGACAAGGCCCAGGACAAGCTAGGAGCGAGTAGTCAGACAACGCCAAGGTTCATACATGGAGTGGGTAGTCAGGCAAGGCTAAGGTTCATACATGCAGCAGGTAGTAAGACTAGGCCAAGGTTCATGCATGGATCGGATAGTCAGACAAGGCCAAGGCTCATACATGGATCAGGTAGTCAGACAATGCTAAGGTTCAAACACAGATCGGGTAATCAGACAAGGCCAAGGTTCATACACTGAGCGGAGTCAACAGCCAGGCAAGAGTCACAGCGGAGCACAGAATACAGTAGGCTAACGCACTGGTACACCACAAAATGGCACTGAATCTCAGTCTTCCGGCTGCATATAAGGTCAACTGAGAAGGCGGGACTTCAATCGGCCAATCAGTGCCGAAGGTACAAAACAGTGAGCGCGATGTCAGTGACGCAAGCTCACAACAGAGAGGCCACCAGTCAGGCCGGCAGTGACCAGCAATTCCTCTGCTAGTCCACCTGTGGGAACCAGGCAGGTAACGACACCAGTAGCCCCGATCACGGGCACAGTGATACACAGCCATTTTACAAGGGAAAAGAAATAAAAGTGGATTACATCCTCTCTTAAAGGTACTTTACCTTGTGGGTAATGCTCAGCATGTAAATATATTCAAAAATATATATATGTTTTAAAATGTGACGTGACTCTGACATTTCAACTATAACTCCTGACAAAGCCGCAGCTGGTGGCTAAACACGTTGGGACACCCTTCCCCTTGTCTTGTGTATCACTAAGATTTATTGCCTCCGGATGGTCTATAATTGCAGAGGGTTGTTCATTAGATATGTTTACAATGAGGATAACCGATAGAGGCAATCTGTGAGGAACTTAGTACAGGGAACGTCTGCATGATGACTTATCCATGGCTTTAACACCTCAGCAACCTTACTAATGTAAAGTATCTTAGGTTTACAACTACATGATACAGATCTAATACCGCCACAGGACTGTTGCCTTAGGCATGTGCTCCATGTAACTAATATGTGATTATTAAGCCCTACAACATATATTTTTTTACATTTTAAGTATTACTATCCCTTTAAATATCAATCCTATATAGTAACCAGTTTCACCAGCTTTATATACTTTAGTAGCTAACAGTACAGCAGAGTACATTTATATAGTTTATAATTAATATGATAATTAATAATTGTTAAATGAGGATCATGTATTGTCCAGTTTTTTTACACTACCTGTTATCTATTAAGCTTCTTTATGACAAATCGAGTAGCTTAATTTTTCTTTACTGAGATGGTGTTCTTTATAATATTAACATCTTATACTTTACGCCTTCAATGGTTAATCTGCAGTTTACTGACTGTGTATCAGCGCATCACACTGCATCAGTGCATCACTGAATCAGTGCATCAGCACATCACTGCATCAGCACATCACTGCATCAGTGCATCACTGTATCACTGCATCAGTGCATCAGCACATCACTGAATCAGTGCATCACTGCATCAGTGCATCACTGTATCACTGCATCAGTGCATCACTGCATCAGCACATCACTGAATCAGTGCATCACTGCATCACTGCATCAGAGCATCACTGCATCAGTGCATCACTGTATCACTGCATCACTGCATCAGCACATCCCTGCCTCAGTGCATCACTACATCAGTGCATCACTGCATCAGTGCATCACTGAATCAGTGCATCAGCGCATCACTGTATCAGTGCATCAGTGCATCAGAGCATCACTGCATCAGTGCATCACTGCATCAGTGCATCAGCACATCAGTGTATCAGCTCATCACAGCATCAGTGCATCAGCGCATCACTGCATCAGTGCATCACTGCATCACTGTATCACTGAATCAGTGCATCAGTGCACAAGCACATCACTGCATCAGTGCATCAGCGCATCACTGTACCACCGAATCAGTGCACCAGTGCATCACTGCATCAGTTCATCACTGTATCAGTGCATCAGCACATCAGCGCATCAGCACATCAGCGCATCAGTGCATCAGCACATCAGCGCATCAGTGCATCACTGCATCACTGCATCAGTGCATCAGTGCATCAGCACATCAGCACATCAGCGCATCAGCACATCAGTGCATCAGCGCATCAGCACATCAGTGCATCAGTGCATCAGTGCATCAGCACATCAGCGCATCAGCGCATCAGCGCATCAGTGCAGCTACCACCGAATCAGTGCACCAGTGCATCAGTGCATCAGTGCATCACTGTATCAGTGCATCAGCACATCAGCGCATCAGCACATCAGCGCATCAGTGCATCAGCACATCAGTGCATCAGCACATCAGCGCATCAGTGCATCACTGCATCAGTGCATCAGCACATCAGTGCATCAGTGCATCACTGCATCAGCACATCAGCGCATCAGCACATCAGTGCATCAGCACATCAGCGCATCAGCACATCAGTACATCGGTGCATCACTGCATCAGCACATCAGTGCATCAGTGCATCAGCACATCAGCGCATCAGCGCATCAGTGCAGCTACTTCAGATCTAGTTCATTTACGACAGGTCAGGTTCTTCACTGTGTTGATGGGGGTGTCTCACAGACAGGTTGTATGTGTGGAGAGCCAACTGAAGCAATCTGCAATCTGCAAGCAATCTGTTTATTTAACTACTTTTTGAAGACAGCCACTGTTGCATTTGATAGTGTTTTTTATCAGTTCATATTATTTCATACTAACTATTATTCAGTATACATTTAATACAGCCCAAATCCTGATACTTTCCTATTATACTATATAAAAAGAGCTCCTCATCATTTTCAATATTACACTGCGCTGGTTGACCCCAAAATCCATAGTGGGCATTGGTTATAGACACCCATCATACTGAGGCTTTCAGTTAGTCTAGCATGAACCAATTTGTAACAAAACTCCAGTGACAACACAATAATAGTGAAGTGAACGTTGTTTTTAAGTTACCCCTTATGGTTTATATGCTGTACGGGGATATTTTATTTACTGAACTAGTTACTATGGATAATGAGATCATTTTTGATTTTAATAAAGGAGCATTAAAAGTCAAGTCTTATGAATGATATACTGGTCCAAACTATATACACCGAACTTGTCTCTTATGAGTGTACAATAGTCCTGTGTAATTAGTTTATATTAGATACCTTAGAGATTTTATTACACTATATGTACGTATATGTTTCATAGTATAATGAATAACAGATATGTCTTATACCTCTGCAATATTTTTGGGGCAATAAATGAGAGTATATGTGCAATTAATAAAAAAAGGAGAGATCCAGGCACATTGCTTGAGTATTTTTGCCCTTGACTACAGCAAACCAGTGGTTAATAGAAATGCTTCCTGTTTGCAAGAGAAATTCTTGATAATATTTGATGATAGAATTAAGAGTGGATTAAATGCTGAGATAATGCTACCGTGTGAATCAAATGTGACTGTGTGTCTACTTCTTATCAAATTGGATTAGACTTTATCAATGAATAAACCTGTGTTTAGTAGAAACTCCCAAATGACTAATAGTCCAGTTATAGACACCCATCAATTAAATCATGACGGATGGGTCAACAATTGAATTCATCTATGCCCCCCGAAAGAGGGATATATAAATGCTGGAAGGCCGATCATTTTGATTATACAAGCCCCTGATGAAGCCGTGGTCCGTTCCTTGGGTTATTAATACACCCGGGTTGTGATTTGTTGTTGCTTGTGAAATACTGTGATATATTGATACTATGGATGGAATTTGAGATAATAATAATCCACTCTTAATCCACGTAGCATACAGAGTGGATTAAATGCTGAGATAATGCTATCGTGTGAATCAGTTGTGACTATATGTCTACTTTTTATCAAATTCTACATATGCATGAAATGGGAAAGTACTCTGTGAGTTGTTGTTAGAGAAGCATTTGGGACTACTGGTAGACAATGGACTGAACAACAGTGCGTAGTGTCATTCAGCTGCTGTAAGAAACTATCACATGTGTAAAAAGGGGAGTAGATGTACAGAATGATATAACAGCATGATATATTTTGTCTCTTGCCATAGTGACGTCTGCGCGCCTGCGCTGTCAGTCCCTTCCGGAGCCGAACGGCTCCTAGCAACACCTCCTAGAGCCGTCTGGGACTGACAGCGCAGGCGCTTAGACTTCACTATGGCGAGATGTCTGCGCTCCGCCCTGCTGTCAGCCCTGGAAGAAAGATTAAATCTATTTAGCAAGGTAATAATAGTGCTACTAAGCAGCTAGTCGCCAGATGGGGAATTATTTAAGCTAACGTTTTTTTCAGGTGGTAGTTCCGTTTTAAAAAATGCTACTGCCTCAGATTTAGCACTGCAACTAGGACCAGCAGTATTGCTGTTGCTGGCAATGGAACCTGTCCTAGTCCCGCATCACTTGTTGGCCCCATTCCCACTGTGTCCACGGTGGCCTGTGGCACACTAGCCTGCTCCTCAGCATCCTGCTGCCCTTGCATCTCAGCATCAGTAGAATTTAGAGCAGTTGCAATTTCTGCTAATTCCAAAATCTCACTGCTAGTGGTGGTGGTGATGCCCATCCTCATCCCTGTCTCCCATTTCTTCTCGCTTTCTGATAAAAAGGCCATCAATGTCTCTTCCACCCCAGTTTCTCCAACATCACCATCACCACCACCACTAGTCCCGACGTGATGCTGCCCTATTCCAGATATCTCACTGCTGCTTGGAGGAGGTGACAAGCAATGTGACAGAGGGTCCCCTGCTGTCACACTTGGCATCGTTTTCTCCTTCCCTCCTGAGTACTACAAGAAACACTAGCAGCAGACAAAGTATTGGTGGCAACAGGTTCAGCACTGGCAGCATGTACAGCACTAGTGGCAGCACGTCTTGCAGCAGGTGCAACACTAGTGGCTGCAGGTACAGTAATGGTGACACTGGTAGCAGGGGTAGCACGTCTTGCAGCAGGCACAGGCAGCTGGTCTGTCCTGCTCTCACAATCCTTTTCTCCCTTCCTTCCCATTACATTTCCCAAGATCCCTTGGGGTGATTTAGGGGGACTGGACAGCATTGGTTCAGTACTGCTGGTCACTTCCTCCTCCTCAGACTCAGTGGACACATAATAAGGGTCCTTCCAGTTCCTCTTTTTGCTGTTCATAGTGATAGGAGTCACTATGAGCCTCTCCTGCCTCAATTTTTACAAAATATCACAAGAGAACAGCTCAGCATGTCTATCTCGCTCTGTAGCTGCTTCTATTGTGTCTGCCTTCAGCAAAAACGTCACGTTTTCATAGCGGAAGTGCGAAAACAATGTAAATCAATGGGCGGAAACTTTTTAGCCATTGAAAAAATGGTGAAAGATTTTGGCCAATGGGCGAAAGATGCAAAATTTTTAACTGCTAGTTTTAAGGCGGATTTTCCTGTGAAAAAGCGGATAACAATGTGGTTTTCGCAAAATTTCCCGCAGGAACACGACAACAAGTTTCGCCCACCTCTATTGAGAACACCATGTGAACTCTTGTTACAATGCAAAGAGAAGGAAGTCTCTTCACGTATACCTCTAGTGACTACATACAACATCATCAACAAACTACAGCCTTTGCTAACAGACATTGTGGTGCTAAAAGACATATTCCTCCAACCACCTATTCTGGCATTCAGGCAACCACCAAATCTGAAACGAAAATTGATCCATATAAAACTGACCAATGAATTGGCAAACACTGATAATGGGAACAAACCTTACAACAAAATGCAAATCATGTCAACAAATTTGTATAAACAACACCACACAACAACAACATTAAAGGGATAGTAATACTTAAAATGTAAAAAAATATATGTTGTAGGGTTTATCCCCTTGAGTAAAACAAGAGTACTCCCACTGTTTAAAGGTGTTTCATTCAAAAGTTATTAATTTTCAAAGTTTAATTTTTTAGGTGCACTATCTCAGTGTCCTGAAATTGTACAGTGGCGCTGTTGCTACACCATCCTATGGAGATTTATGGTCCCGGGACCAGAGCTGTCCATAGGATCGTGTAGCAACAGCGCCACTGTACATTTACAGGCCACTGTGATATTACACCAAAAAAAATTCAACTTTGAAAATTAATAACTTTTGAATGAAACACCTTTCAGCAGTGGGAGTACTCTTGTTTTACTCAGGGGGATAAACCCTACAACATCTTTTTTTACATTTTAAGTATTACTCGCTTTAAAGGATCATATTCATGTACATCAGCTAATGTTATATATAAGATACAATGTACTGAATGTGAATTTAGATGCTACATTGGCAAAACAGGACTACCACTCAACCTAAGAATGAATATACACAGACAATCTACTGAGAAATACCACAAAGCTGAAAACCATACCCAAGTCATCCTTTTACCCAAGGTAACCACTCCATTCATAACCTTAAAATCAAACTTCAAGAATACACAGGAGAGAAAGACATTTGAAATTAATTTGATCAGTTACTTCAACATCAAAAACACTGGACTGAATAAGGATTCTTATCACGCTATCAAAACATTATATAATATTTCAATGTTTTACTCATCTCTCATTATATATTTCTTGCATCTGTTTACTGCGATTCTGTCTCTCTTCCCCTGTCCCCCATACTGGAAGCTGCCCCCCTCACATTCCTATTCACTCCCTAACTGCTGCTAACTCTCCTTTACATTCTTCTTGGATTTTTTTTATTCCAGTAGCTTTATTTCTCTTATTTTCAGTATACTTTAGAATTGAGAAAGGGAGTTCTTCTCTCAAATGCTTGTCTTCATAAAATGTAATGTTAGTCCAATAACAAAGGTATTATTACATACATACATTATTATACTCGTTAATTTGACTTCTACACCACTGGAACAACACGGCTAACCCATATATTTGAGATATAGATATATATATAGATAAACATTCACAAAAATGCACATACATATAAACTAACACACACACATAGACATGCACACACATAAACATGCATGAGTACACATTAGCATGCAGGCAGATACACATACACACCTACACACACACACACATACACACACACAAACATTCACACACATAAACATGCATGAGTACACATTAGCATGCAGGCAGATACACATACACACCTACACACACACACATACACACACACAAACATTCACACACATAAACATGCATGAGTACACATTAGCATGCAGGCAGATACACATACACACACACAAACATTCACACACATAAACATGCATAAATGCACATTAGCATGCAGGGAGATACACATACACACACACGCACACACAAACATTCACACACATAAACATGCATGAACGCATATTAGCATGCAGGCAAATACATACACACAAACATTCACACACATAAACATGCATGAGTACACATTAGCATGCAGGCAGATACACATACACACCTACACACACACACATACACACACACAAACATTCACACACATAAACATGCATGAGTACACATTAGCATGCAGGCAGATACACATACACACACACAAACATTCACACACATAAACATGCATAAATGCACATTAACATGCAGGGAGATACACATACACACACACGCACACACAAACATTCACACACATAAACATGCATGAACGCATATTAGCATGCAGGCAAATACATACACACATACACACACACAAACATTCACACACATAAACATGCATGAGTACACATTAGCATGCAGGCAGATACACATACACACCTACACACACACACACACACACACACAAACATTCACACACATAAACATGCATGAACGCACATTAGCATGGACACAAATACACCTTTTCTATTTTTGTACACTTTTTTATTTTTGTAAAGATTAAATAAGGATTTAACACAAATTACAAAAAATAAGAAACGGATATGTTTACATTAACCATAACCAACAAGGCAAGAATCTATCAACAATCTATCCCGCTGAATACTAAACTTTAACATTTTTTTTTAATGTGGACAGTTTTAATTGTGCTGCTATGAGAATTAACATGGCTTCACAATGGAAATCCAGTATTTTCTCCTGGGGTGGTATTTTGAGAAAGATCGAATATATTTCAATTAATAAGTATTTATCTTCCATAGAATTAGATCATTTTGAAAAACTTTTCCAGAACTTGGGATCCTTGGCTAAAAAAGTCCTTATGAGTCTAAAGTATTTAAAAAATGTTTAAAGTATACAAATACACATACACACCTACACACACACACAGACACACACTTAAAACAATCCCAAACATAAACATGCATGAACACACATAAGCAAGGTCACAAATACAAATACACACGCACATAAACATACATACATACATACAAAAAATGCATACACATTCAAACAAACACACATACTAACAAACATATACATACACACACACATACATAAAGACTCATACACAAGCACACATAACCCTACACACACACATACTAATATAGAAATACACAAATCCACACACACACATGCTCATGAACACACACACCCACCCACCCTTCTGGTTTGCCAGTAATAATTAAGAAAAAATGTGCCCGAGGGGGACAAGATCATCTGTATTGTGCGTTGTTCTGTTATAAATGATTGGGAAATGATCCTGAATATCTCCTAACGTGTCTTATCAAGATGCAATTACAACATTTTACTCTACTTGACTCTCCCTGTATGATTCAACAAGACAAATGGGAACTTTTCCTTTGAAATTCGTGGCTGTTAGTTTGTTAAATATGACTTTGGATTTGTCCTTCATACATATAGATATATCTATATTATTATCTATATATCATTACTGTGTGTAACAGAAGTACTTACCTAGGTAGGAGTCCATCACACAGCAGTCAGGTGTATATATATAATTACTGTGTGTAACAGAAGCACTTACCTAGGTAGGAGTCCATCGTACAGCAATCAGGTGTATCTGTATAATTACTGTGTGTAACAGAAGCACTTACCTAGGTAGGAGTCCATCGTACAGCAATCAGGTGTATCTGTATAATTACTGTGTGTAACAGAAGCACTTACCTAGGTAGGAGTCCATCACACAGCAGTCAGGTGTATCTATATAATTACTGTGTGTGTAACAGAAGCACTTACCTAGGTAGGAGTCCATCACACAGCAGTCAGGCGTATCTATATAATTACTGTGTGTAACAGGAGTACTTACCTAGGTAGGAGTCCATCACACAGCAGTCAGGCGTATCTATATAATTACTGTGTGTAACAGGAGTACTTACCTAGGTAGGAGTCCATCACACAGCAGTCAGGCGTATCTATATAATTACTGTGTGTAACAGAAGCACTTACCTAGGTAGGAGTCCATCACACAGCAGTCAGGCGTATCTATATAATTACTGTGTGTAACAGAAGTACTTACCTAGGTAGGAGTCCATCACACAGAAGTCAGGCGTATCTATATAATTACTGTGTGTAACAGAAGCACTTACCTAGGTAGGAGTCCATCACACAGAAGTCAGGTGTATCTACATAATTACTGCGTGTAACAGAAGTACTTACCTAGGTAGGAGTCCATCACACAGCAGTCAGGCGTATCTACATAATTACTGCGTGTAACAGAAGCACTTACCTAGGTAGGAGTCCATCATACAGCAGTCAGGCGTATCTATATAATTACTGTGTGTAACAGACGCACTTACCTAGGTAGGAGTCCATCATACAGCAGTCAGGTATATCTATATAATTACTGTGTGTAACAGAAAGACTTACCTAGGTAGGAGTCCATCACACATCAGTCAGGTATATCTATATAATTATTGTGTGTAACAGAAACAGTTACCTAGGTAGGAGTCCATCATACAGCAGTCAGGCGTACCTTTATAATTCATGGATTTTCTAACATTTGTGAAGGAAAGTCAGAAGTTTATTAAAGACATGGAGGCGAATATTATGCTTCATCTACTGCTACCCTCAGCAGCAAAGATAAAACTTTATTGTTAACAAAAAACAAAGTAAAACATCAGTATTATCATACTCCTCCCCTTGACCAATCCCAGTCCATCATTACCTTAAAACTGTGATGTAATCTGGAGCTCCGCGTCTTTCTGCAAACATAGCGACCGAAGAACCTTGTCGTCTCCAAACAGTAACAGAGAACTCCAGACTTCCAACTGGAACATCCCACCTCCTGGGAACCAAACAGGAATAAACCATCGATAATCAGGACACGTCAACCTGAAGAAATAAGAGAACAGTGAAAGGGAGGGAACACAGGGAGAGATAATATTCGCCCCCATGTCTTTAATAAAATTCTGACTTTCCTTCACAAATGCTAGGAAAATCCATGAATTTTATGGCAAACACGGAGGCTTCATATTATGCTAGTTTAATGCTGACAAACCACCTGACTATGTACATGATCCACAGGTTTAAGAATAACCGTAAGCGTGGATTCCCCAGACCAATCCGCCGCCTAAAGCACATCCTCCAATCAACCCCCAACTTTCAGGGCCATCGAAGCCCGTAGCACATCTGGAGGAGTGCGCCCAAACATGGATATGGCAATACCAGACAACAGCACAATCCCATGCATCTGGGCAGCAGATATGGGCAGTGTTTACATGACCATATATAAATATGTAAATATAGCAGATATGAGCAGTATATATATATATATATATATATATATATATATAAAATATAGGATATATAAATATAGCAGCAATGCCTAGCAGATATGGGCAGTGCATAACTCCAACTCAACGCTGATACTCAACACTAAGGAATTAGAATATAAAACGCATGCTAGATTCATGAGGTCTCAGACTTAGGTCTCGATTCAAATGTTGGCGTTAAAATCAGCGTGAAGCAAAAAACTGGCTTCGCGAGTTAAACAAGACTGGGTAACGTGAGATTCAAATCTTCTTTACCCAGAAGAGTTAACGCACGATGGCCTACAAAACACGAAGACTACAAAACTGGAGTCGCCAATTATTTGACCTCATCGTCGACGCCAAACACACGATAAATGCGAGAAACGTCTCCAAAAACAAACAAACACGCGAAACATCCAACGTGACCCAGTCCAGCACCCCAAAGTATCAAGTTGAGTCGAATAAACTATAAATAGACCCAAAAGCACCTACGCACCTTTGTCTGTTATCGAGTTCCCAAGAGCTAGATATCAGGACCCAAGGAGCGGAGGTTAGTTTTCAGAGAAAGGGAGTTTAGGCGGCGCACACACAGACAGACAGGTAGAAGGAGAGTTTGGCAGCACACAAAGCGACACAATACACCTTTGAACATACAAATACACGCATCCAAACACACATACACACATACACATAGCCCATATTTTTTTTTGTAAAACACACACACACTTTTTATCTTTATTTTGACAGTGTGAGTCTGTGAGTGCAAGTGAGTGACAGAGAGTGAGTGAGTGAGTAAGTGTGTGAGGGCCTGAGTGAGTGCCTGGGTGTGAGTGGGTGAGAGAGATGGAGAGGAGAGAAGAGAGGGGTGGGGAGTGTAGGAGGAGAGGAGGAGGAGATTCAGGGGGGCATCCCTGGTCAGGGTAGGGGAGGGAGAGGGAGATCTCTGGGGCGGAGGGGCAGCCACCCGAGACCAGGCACATCTAGTGCAGGGGCAGACACAGTGGGACGAGGGGTAGTCCCCCTGCACCACACACAGACAGGGCCAGTGCAGGCAGGGCTGGGGAGCCACAGCCAGGGCTCTCAACCAACCTCTGGGGGTGAGGAGGAGGAGAGGTCAAGAGAGCCCAGGTTCACAGAGGAGGAAAACCTGGTCCTCTGTGAGGCTGTGGTTGCCCACTACAGGTACCTCTTCCCCAAGGGGCCTAAAGCTGGCCTGTCATCAAAGAGGAAGGCAGCCTGGAAGGAGGTTGTGGCTGCTGTGAATGCAGTGTCCAGCCGCAGCCGGTCTATGGAGTCTGTGAAGAAAAGATGGACAGACTGCAAGGCTAAGGTAAGACAGTAACATAGTAACACAGTAATCAATGTTGAGAAAAGACCTGTATACATCTAGTTTTTTCCCATTTTTGTCTACCATTATGAAGGTGAAGAAGAAGATGGGCGAGCAGGCCTTGCACGCTGCTGGCACAGGGGGTGGTCCTCCCCTGCGTGTGGAATACAGCCAGTGGGAGGAGGCTGTGCGTAGGACTATCTCCTCCATCATGGTGTGTGGGACCCCTGGATGGAGTGACACCGGGGATGAAAGTAGCCTCCAGTCCACTGGTAAGTGCATCAAGGCCCACACACACACATCACACCAATCCTGACACCCACCAAACAGAGGCCAACAAACACAGTGACACCTGAACACATGGACAGCTTTCCACACCACAATTCAGCCACACAGCTTGGAGGGACGTCAAACAAGGACAGAATACATGACCAACCTAGCCTGATTGGTAATGGTCAAGTCCCTGTTGAACCCCCTTCATGCTGTCCGAAACAACATCATGCACAGCACAAAAACAATGCACACTGTCATGTGTCAGTCACAGATCCAACTGTTATGTGTATCACAATGTCATATACAGAGTGACAGAGAGGTCAGCACACAACCCCTTGAAGGCCACAGGGATAAGCAATGCATTGGTCGACAATACATTGGCTAGTCCCTTGGCACCCAATGGGTTACCGGAGAATAGCAAGGAGGGGAGTTGGTGTGTTTCCTATTGTATTGTTACTGTATGTCAGGGCTAGGTGTTGTACATGTAGGTAGTTAGTCTAAGTGGAATAGTCAAGGTTCAGCTTTCTGCATCATATGTAGCCTGCAGAGTGGGGATGGCCAGGGGGCATTCCCCGCCATCCCCACTCTGCAGGACATATGTGATCCACAGGACTCAACCATGATGGGGGGGGGGCATTCACTAGGATGTCAGAAAGAGGTGACAATGTGTACATGACAACTGCAGTGTCATCACACCTGCAATCCCTGTGTTGTTCTGTGGAGCCAGTGCACTGAGATCTAAACAACACGTGACATACCAGTGCTTAGGCTCCATAGCATAACATGTGAAAAGGTAGAAACAACCTCCAATAGTACATTCTAACAATGCACATGTTTGCTGTGTGTTAGGATTTTAGCGGTCCTGGGGTGTGTTTGTGTGTCCTCCAGCTGTTTGGGTTGCTGGTTTCCACAGATCATGTTTGTTGGCATGCTTGGTGTGGTTATTACTGCTGCCAACATCATTGATTGATTGGCCTCTGTAGTCATAGGTCCTCACTGGTGCATTGCTGTGTTTAGAGGTCCTGGTGTGTTTGCTGTTGAGGCCTAGGTGTAGAACGTGCAGTGGGTTTGTGTCACTCAAGGTGTGATAGTTC
Source organism: Rhinophrynus dorsalis (assembly GCA_037306005.1). Taxonomy (NCBI): domain Eukaryota; kingdom Metazoa; phylum Chordata; class Amphibia; order Anura; family Rhinophrynidae; genus Rhinophrynus; species Rhinophrynus dorsalis. The sequence goes on along the minus strand of CM074719.1, from coordinate 631,354,141 downwards.
AGTGTCGCTCACCACATGGATCCTGATGAATGGGGATAGCAAGGAGGTATATGCCTTGTCATCCCCATTGCTCAGGATACACATGATGACCAAATCCACACCACTGCAGGTTACTGTAATCAATGTATGTGATCACGTCAAACCTAGCAATGTGTGTTAGGATGGTAACCAATGCATTGCAAAGCAAAGCAATGGATACCATCCTGCCACTCAACGGTTCGCGTGTCAATGTAATAGTCTTGCAGCACTCCTGTCATAGTTCACATCACTGATTACATCATGTCATTTCCCCACACAGCACACCAGACAGCAGGAGCAGAGGACACAGGAGGTTCCTCCTCTGAGGAGGCCAGCACCTCCAGTGCGCTCCCACCACCACCAACACAGCAGCAGAGGCAGCAGCAGTGGCCCCAGCATGGCCCCCAAGGCCCACCGCACCACCAGCAGCAGTGGCAGCAGCAGTGGCCCCAGCATGGCCCCCAAGGCCCACCGCACCACCAGCAGCAGTGGCCCCAGCATGGCCCCCAAGGCCCACCGCCCCACCAGCAACAGCAGCCGCAGCAGCAGCAGTGGCCATCTTATGGCCCCCAGGGCCCACCGCCACAGCAGCAGCAATGGCCATACCATGGCCCCCAGGCTTCGCCCCACCACCAGCAGCAGTGACCCCAGCATGGCTCCCAGGGTCCACCTCCCATACTCCAGCACCGGTACACTACTCTGCAGGATGTACCAACAGCCATGGGGAGGCACCAGATGCCCAACATTGTGGGGATGCCACAGCATGGGCCACTGTAGGCAGCCACCAGGCCACAGCCGCGGGACAGTAGCCAGTGGCCAATGGACTATGAGCACTTTGGCCTCATTGGCCAGCCACAATGGCCACAGGCCCTGGTGGTGGTCACCACACCATCACCGCCCCAACACACAACACCCCCACAAACCATGTTAGCCACACATATGGCGGATGTGACATCCCCAGGGGGTCACTCATCTGGGGATGCAGTGATGGGCTCCCCAGGCTCCCTCCACATCCGAACCTATGAGTCCACCCCATCTCCCCCACCACCTGTGGTGGAGCCACAGGACAGCCAGAGGGCATCCCCACCACTGTCTCGTTCCCCCTCCACACCACACACTCCTGACAACACCATGGTGATGGATCAGGAGTGTCTGGTACTCCAAAGGAGGCATCTCAGGGTGTCCAGGAGGTTTGCGCGGTCCCTCAACAGGCTGGAGCAGCATATGGCACACCTCCTGGACAGCATGAGGGCACTGGAGGCCCATCACGTTACTCTCAGCAACCACCTGGTCACCCACACCAACAGGGTGACAGCTTCAATTGACCAGGTGGTTGCTGAGCTCCGTGAAAGAAACAGGTTGGAGACCATCCGCCAGGCCCAGGCCTCCAGTTCTAGTGCCACAACCCCTGCCAGCACTCCACCAGTGGCATCCCCAGCCTCCAGAACCACTAGAGCCTCACGGCATCAAGTGCAGGAAGCCACCCCTGCAGCCCCGCCCAAAGCACCCCCCAAAAAAAGGAAATAAATGTGCAGTTGTTGCTTCAGAACATATCCATGTCAGTGTTTTATTCAGATGATGCAGTTAGAGGGGGCAGAGTTGTCTCCAATGCATTGCAAAGCTATGGACTGAACACAACTCATACACATCTAACATGGGTGTCAACTAATAAGTTGTCTCCAATGCATTGCAAAGCTATGCAGCGAACACAACTCATGCACGATGAGTGGCGTCACAAGCTTTTACAGCAGGGGTGAACACACACATCACATTCAGACATGTTTGTCCAAGTTCAACTCACAGACATCTGAAAGCCAAACAACCTCAGGGTGTTGTTCCATGATGTGACTTGAACTTAAACAACATGAACACATTAGAAATCTCAACAGATCAACCACATGATCACAATTAAGGGGATAGTAATGCTTAGGATGTGTCAAGACATATGTAGTTGGGTTTACCCCCCTGATTGGAACAAGGGAACTACCACTGCTGAAAGGTGTTTCTCTCTCTCTCTCTCTCTCTCTCTCGTGGGCTGTCACTTTTGAACAGCAATGGGGTGTTGTCCATGAACAGTCATGTGGATTATGATGGACTAAAGGTAAGGTGTGTGTTATCCAGGTAATTATTTTCTGGTGTGTGTGGTTAGTGGTGTGATGTGTTGTAATTGGTATGTACCTGTCAGGTGTGTGTTTTGTCTCCATGGACTGCTAAGGTTACATAGGTGAGCTGGATTTGTTGTTGGAGTGGCAGGTGTGCGTGTGGTGTTGTGTTTTAACCCCTGTTGGTCAGAGGTGTTTTGGGATGGCTTATGTTGTGCTGCTTTGTGTTCCCCTTGTCCCTGTGGGGTTGCTTGATTCTTATCGTTTGTCTGTGTAGGCCAGTTGCTCCCAACCAGGGTGTCATGTGATGTTGGTGCCCCATGTGCACTAGCTCAGGGTGCATCACTTTTCCATTGTTGCTATGTTCTGCATTAGTGATTGGTAATATTGATTTTACACATTTTTGGGGGGATGTGTGTATGGGATATTTGAAGCACTATTCCTCCTCATTGCCATTGACACAGTGGTACCTGATGCTGGCCATATGTTATTTTTATTTGGGTATTCCCTTGTGCCCTCAGGGGGTGCCCTGGAAGTGGGTGGCATGCTTGTATTTGCTGCCCACTTCCTCTGATACCTCTCCTCTCCTCACGCATTGGCATTGTGCCCACGTGTCGGTGAATTGTAGAATGCGCGATGCCAGGCAGGGGACAATGCCGACGCGTGGGCACAATGCCAACTCGTGAGGAGAGGAGAGGTATTGGAGGAAGCGGGCAGCAAATACAAGCCTGCCACCCACTTCCTACGATGTCTCTCTCCCCTCCTCCCGCTTCCTCCGATGCCTCTCTTGTCCCCAGCCTTTTTTATGCTGTGGGCTTCACAGCCACCCGCAGCAACGGCACTTTTAAGAATGAAGGGAAGCTCTGCAGTCAGAGTGCAGCCTGCTCCCTCAATTGTATTTTAACCCTTTGAGTGCCAGAGTAGAATGCAGCGCACTGCTTTGCAATGCGTGTCGTACCACTCTGGCACTCAAAGGGTTAATAATGTCCTACTTACTGTGTCCCATTGTTATTAGTGTTTTTGCTCCACTCTCCATTTGAAGGAGAGTGGAGCAAAAATAATGATAGCAATGGGACACAGGAGGTGGGCATTACAAATGAATGAGATCTAAGTCAATCTACGTTTAATGATAGTATTTTAATAATAAAATGTATAAAACACGCCCACCCACACACATACAGGCATACCTTGCCTATTAACCCTTTGGGTACCAGAGGGCTAGGAGACATGCTAAGCAATGCTTTCCTACCTCTCTAGTACTCAAAGGGTTAATTGTGGAATAAAAGACAGATTTGTCCACTACATGGACGTCCATGAGGTGGATGTGGATGGGGTTAGTATGTCACATATATTCAATATATGTGACATACTAAGGGGGGGATGTGGAAGGGGGCATTGTGTAGTGCTTCCAGCTTTTTTCACTTAGGTGAATTTTGGTTCTTTACTTTGTGCAGATTGTATATAGGGAACACACCCCTGTTATAAGAATAGAAGCGCCATTTGTACATTATATGTAGTATATTATATAGGTTTTCCCTCGGATCCTTTCTCCAGCTCCTATTATAGTATATACATTTTTTTTATCCTTTAGGGATTTACAGCACCGCTTACCCTTTTTAGGGTTTTATTTGTATTTACAGTTTTAAGAATAACCATAAGCGTGGATTCCCCAGACCAATCCGCCGCCTAAAGCACATCCTCCAATCAACCCCCAACTTTCAGGGCCATCGAAGCCCGTAGCACATCTGGAGGGGTGCGCCCAAACATGGATATGGCAATACCAGACAACAGCACAATCCCATGCATCTGGGCAGCAGATATGGGCAGTGTATACATGACCACATATAAATATGTAAATATATGAGCAGTATATATATATATATATAAAATATAGGATATATATAGTGATGAGCGAGCATGCTCGGCCGATGCTCGGATCGGCTCGAGCATCGCTCTGCTCGGCACATGGCGGTACTCGTCGAGTACCGCCATGTGCTCTCCCGCCATGTTCGGGTGGCGGGGATCTGTGCCGGAAGAGGCACAGATCCGAAGACGCTCCGCTGGACCACCAGGGACTGGAGGTACGGGGGCATTGCGGAGATGAAGGGGGCATTGCGGAGATGAAGGGGGACATTGTGGAAGAGGGGCATAGACTCTATGCCCCTCTTCCACAATGTCCCCCTTCATCTCCGCTATGCCCGTCTTCCACAATGTCCCCCTTCATCTCCTCTATGCCCCTCTTCCACAATGTGCCCCTTCATCTCCGCTATGCCCCTCTTCCACAATGTGCCCCTTCATCTCCGCTATGCCCCTCTTCCACAATGTCCCCCTTCATCTCCTCTATGGCATAGAGGAGATGAAGGGGGACATTGTGGAAGAGGGGCATAGCGGAGATGAAGGGGCACATTGTGGAAGAGGGGCATAGTGGAGATGAAGAGGGGCATAGCGGAGATGAAGGGGCACATTGTGGAAGAGGGGCATAGCGGAGATGAAGGGGCACATTGTGGAAGAGGGGCATAGCGGAGCTGAAGGGGGACATTGCGGAGCTGAAGGGGGCATTCGAAGATGAAGGGGGCATAGCGGAGATGAAGGGGGCATTGACCAGGCACCCTCCCCTCATCAGAGCAGGGGGTGCCTGGTGTCGCCCCATTCATTTCAATGGGGCTCGGGTGCTCGGCCGAGAACTCGAGCCTCAGGGGGTGCTCGGTCAGAGCACCCGAGCACCCGAGCATCGGGGTGCTCGCTCAACACTAGATATATATAAATATAGCAGCAATGCCTAGCAGATATGGGCAGTGTATACATGACCATATATAAATATGTTAATATAGCTGATATGAGCAGTATATATATATATATATATATATATATATATATATATATAAAATATAGGATATATAAATATAGCAGCAATGCCTAGCAGATATGGGCAGTGCATGACTCCAACTCAACGCTGATACTCAACACTAAGGAATTAGAATATAAAATGCATGCTAGATTCATGAGGTCTCAGACTTAGGTCTCGATTCAAATGTTGGCGTTAAAATCAGCGTGAAGCAAAAAACTGGCTTAGCGAGTTAGACAAGACTGGGTAACGTGAGATTCAAATCTTCCTTACCCAGAAGAGTTAACGCACGATGGCCTACAAAACACGAAGACTACAAAAGTGGAGTCGCCAATTATTTGACCTCATCGTCGACGCCAAACACACGATAAACGCGAGAAACATCTCCAAAAAAACAAACAAACACGCGAAACATCCAACGTGACCCAGTCCAGGCCAATCACAGCACCCCAAAGTATCAAGTTGAGTCGAATAAACTATAAATAGACCCAAAATCACCTACTCACCTTTGTCTGTTCCCAAGAGCTAGATATCAGGACCCAAGGAGCGGAGGTTAGTGTTCAGAGAAAGGGAGTTTAGGCGGCGCACACACAGACACACACACACACACACACACACACACACAGACAGGTAGGAGAGTTTGGCAGAACACAAAGCGACACAATACACTTTTGAACATACAAATACACGCATCCAAACACACATACACACATACACATAACCCATAGTTTTTTTTGTAAAACACACACACACTTTTTATCTTTATTTTGACAGTGTGAGTCTGTGAGTGCAAGTGAGTGACAGAGAGTGAGTGAGTGTGTGAGGGCCTGAGTGAGTGCCTGGGTGTGAGTGGGTGAGAGAGATGGAGAGGAGAGGAGAGGAGAGAGGGGTGGGGAGTGTAGGAGGAGAGGAGGAGCAGATTCAGGGGGGCATCCCTGGTCAGGGTAGGGGAGGGAGAGGGAGATCTCTGGGGCGGAGGGTCAGCCACCCAAGACCAGGCACATCTAGTGCAGGGACAGAGAGAGTGGGACAAGGGGTAGTCCCCCTGCACCACACACAGACAGGGCCAGTGCAGGCAGGGCTGGGGAGCCACAGCCAGGGCTCTCAACCAACCTCTGGGGGTGAGGCGGAGGAGAGGTCAAGAGAGCCCAGGTTCACAGAGGAGGAAAACCTGGTCCTCTGTGAGGCTGTGGTTGCCCACTACAGGTACCTCTTCCCCAAGGGGCCTAAAGCTGGCCTGTCAGCAAAGAGGAAGGCAGCCTGGAAGGAGGTTGTGGCTGCTGTGAATGCAGTGTCCAGCCGCAGCCGGTCTATGGAGTCTGTGAAGAAAAGGTGGACAGACTGCAAGGCTAAGGTAAGACAGTAACATAGTAACACAGTAATCAATGTTGAGAAAAGACCTGTATACATCTAGTTCAACCCTTTTCCCATTTTTGTCTACCATTATGAAGGTGAAGAAGAAGATGGGCGAGCAGGCCTTGCATGCTGCTGGCACAGGTGGTGGTCCTCCCCTGCGTGTGGAATACAGCCAATGGGAGGAAGCCGTGCTCAGGACTATCTCCTCCATCATGGTGTGTGGGATTCCTGGATGGAGTGACACCGGGGATGAAAGTAGCCTCCAGTCCACTGGTAAGTGCATCAAGGCCCACACACACACATCACACCAATCCTGACACCCACCAGACAGAGGCCAACAAACACAGTGACACCTGAACACATGGACAGCATTCCACACCACAATTCAGCCACACAGCTTGGAGGGATGTCAAACAAGGACAGAATACATGACCAACCCAGCCTGAATGGTAATGGTCAAGTCCATGTTGAACCCCCTTCATGCTTTCTAAAACAATATCATGCACAGCACAAAAACAATGCACAATGTCATGTGTCAGTCACAGATCCAACTGTTATGTGTATCACAATGTCATACACAGAGTGACAAAGAGGTCAGCACACAACCCCTTGAATGCCACAGGGATAAGTAATGCATTGATCGACAATACATTGGCTAGTCCCTTGGCACCCAAAGGGTTACCAGAGAATAGCAAGGAGGGTAATTGGTGTGTTTCCTATTGTATTGTTACTGCATGTCAGGGCTAGACGTTGTACAGGTAGGTAGGTAGTCCAAGTGGAATAGTCAAGGTTCAGCTTTCTGCATCATATGTAGCCTGCAGAGTGGGGATGGCCAGGGGGCATTCCCCGCCATCCCCACTCTGCAGGACATATGTGATCCACAGGACTCAACCATGATGGGGAAGGGCATTCACTAGGGTGTCAGAAAGAGGTGACAATGTGTACATGACAACTGCAGTGTCATCACACCTGCAATCCCTGTGTTGTTCTGTGGAGCCAGTGCACTGAGATCTAAACAACACGTGACATACCAGTGCTTAGTCTCCATAGCATAACATGTGAAAAGGTAGAAACAACCTCCAATAGTACATTCTAACAATGCACTTGTTTGCTGTGTGTTAGGATTTTAGCTGTCCTGGGGTGTGTTTGTGTGTCCTCCGGCTGTTTGGGTTGCTGGTTTCCACAGATCATGTTGGTTGGCATGCTTGGTGTGGTTATTACTGCTGCCAACATCATTGATTGATTGGCCTCTGTAGTCATAGGTCCTCACTGGTGCATTGCTGTGTTTAGAGGTCCTGGTGTGTTTGCTGTTGAGGCCTAGGTGTAGAATGTGCAGTGGGTTTGTGTCACTCAAGGTGTGATAGTTCAGTGTTGATCACCACATGGATCCTGATGAATGGGGATAGCAAGCAGGTATATGCCTTGTCATCCCCACTGTTCAGGATACACATGATGACCAAATCACATCACTGCAGGTTAGTGTAATCAAAGTATGTGATCACGTCAAACCTAGCAATGTGTGTTAGGATGGTAACCAATGCATTGCAAAGCAAAGCAATGGATACCATCCTGCCACTCAAAGGTTCGCGTGTCAGTGTAATAGTCTTGCAGCACTCCTGTCATAGTTCACATCACTGATTACATCATGTCATTTCCCCACACAGCACACCAGACAGCAGGAGCAGAGGACACAGGAGGTTCCTCCTCTGAGGAGGCCACCACCTCCAGTGCACCACCACCACCACCACAGCAGCAGAGGGAGCAGCAGCAGTGGCCATCTCATGGCCCCCAGGGCCCACCGCACCACCAGCAACAGCAGCCGCAGCAGCAGCAGTGGCCATCTTATGGCCCCCAGGGCCCACCGCCACAGCAGCAGCAATGGCCATACCATGGCCCCCAGGCTTCGCCCCACCACCAGCAGCTGCAGCAGTGACCCCAGCATGGCCCCCAGGGTCCACCTCCCACAGTCCAGCACCGGTACACTACTCTGCAGGATGTACCAACAGCCATGGGGAGGCACCAGATGCCCGACATCGTGGGGATGCCACAGCATGGGCCACTGTAGGCAGCCACCAGGCCACAGCCGCACGACAGTAGCCAGTGGCCAATGGACTATGAGCACTTTGGCCTCATTGGCCAGCCACAACGGCCACAGGCCCTGGTGGTGGTCACCACACCATCACCGCCCCAACACACAACACCCCCACAAACCATGTTAGCCACACATATGGCGGATGTGACATCCCCAGGGGGTCACTCATCTGGGGATGCAGTGATGGGCTCCCCAGGCTCCCTCCACATCCGAACCTATGAGTCCACCCCATCTCCCCCACCACCTGTGGTGGAGCCACAGGACAGCCAGAGGGCATCCCCACCACTGTCTCGTTCCTCCTCCACACCACACACTCCTGACAACACCATGGTGATGGATCAGGAGTGTCTGGTACTCCAAAGGAGGCATCTCAGGGTGTCCAGGAGGTTTGCGCGGTCCCTCAACAGGCTGGAGCAGCATATGGCACACCTCCTGGACAGCATGAGGGCACTGGAGGCCCATCACGTTACTCTCAGCAACCACCTGGTCACCCACACCAACAGGGTGACAGCTTCAATTGACCAGGTGGTTGCTGAGCTCCGTGAAAGAAACAGGTTGGAGACCATCCGCCAGGCCCAGGCCTCCAGTTCCAGTGCCACAACCCCTGCCAGCACTCCACCAGTGGCACCCCCAGCCTCCAGAACCACTAGAGCCTCACGGCATCAAGTGCAGGAAGCCACCCCTGCAGCCCCGCCCAAAGCACCCCCCAAAAAAAGGAAATAAATGTGCAGTTGTTGCTTCAGAACATATCCATGTCAGTGTTTTATTCAGATGATACAGTTAGAGGGGGCAGAGTTGTCTCCAATGCATTGCAAAGCTATGGACTGAACACAACTCATACACATCTAACATGGGTGTCAACTAATAAGTTGTCTCCAATGCATTGCAAAGCTATGCAGCGAACACAACTCATGCACGATGAGTGGCGTCACAAGCTTTTACAGCAGGGGTGAACACACACATCACATTCAGACATGTTTGTCCAAGTTCAACTCACAGACATCTGAAAGCCAAACAACCTCAGGGTGTTGTTCCATGATGTGACTTGAACTTAAACAACATGAACACATTAGAAATCTCAACAGATCAACCACATGATCACAATTAAGGGGATAGTAATGCTTAGGATGTGTCAAGACATATGTAGTTGGGTTTACCCCCCTGATTGGAACAAGGGAACTACCACTGCTGAAAGGTGTTTCTCTCTCTCTCTCTCTCTCTCGTGGGCTGTCACTTTTGAACAGCAATGGGGTGTTGTCCATGAACAGTCATGTGGATTATGATGGACTAAAGGTAAGGTGTGTGTTATCCAGGTAATTATTTTCTGGTGTGTGTGGTTAGTGGTGTGATGTGTTGTAATTGGTATGTACCTGTCAGGTGTGTGTTTTGTCTCCATGGACTGCTGAGGTTACATAGGTGAGCTGGATTTGTTGTTGGAGTGGCAGGTGTGCATGTGGTGTTGTGTTTTAACCCCTGTTGGTCAGAGGTGTTTTGGGATGGCTTATGTTGTGCTGCTTTGTGTTCCCCTTGTCCCTGTGGGGTTGCTTGATTCTTATCGTTTGTCTGTGTAGGCCAGTGGCTCCCAACCAGGGTGTCATGTGATGTTGGTGCCCCATGTGCACTAGCTCAGGGTGCATCACTTTTCCCATGTTGCTGTGTTCTGCATTAGTGATTGGTAATATTGATTTTACACATTTTTGGGGGGATGTGTGTATGGGATATTTGAAGCACTATTCCTCCTCATTGCCATTGATACAGTGGTACCTGATGCTGGCCATATGTTATTTTTATTTGGGTATTCCCTTGTGCCCTCAGGGGGTGCCCTGGAAGTGGGTGGCATGCTTGTATTTGCTGCCCGCTTCCTCTGATACCTCTCCTCTCCTCACGCATTGGCATTGTGCTCACGTGTCAGTGAATTGTAGAATGCGCGACGCCAGGCAGGGGACAATGCCGACGCGTGGGCACAATGCCAACTCGTGAGGAGAGGAGAGGTATTGGAGGAAGCGGACAGCAAATACAAGCATGCCACCCACTTCCTACGATGTCTCTCTCCTCTCCTCCCGCTTCCTCCGATGCCTCTCTTGTCCCCAGCCTTTTTTATGCTGCGGGCTTCATAGCCACCCGCAGCAATGGCACTTTTAAGAATGAAGGGAAGCGCTGCAGTCAGAGTGCAGCCTGCTCCCGCAATTGTATTTTAACCCTTTGAGTGCCAGAGTGGAATGCAGTGCACTGCTTTGCAATGCAATTCGCACCACTCTGGCACTCAAAGGGTTAATAATGTCCTACTTACTGTGTCCCATTGTTATTAGTGTTTTTGCTCCACTCTCCATTTGAAGGAGAGTGGAGCAAAAATAATGATAGCAATGGGACACAGGAGGTAGGACATTACAAATGAATGAGATCTAAGTCAATCTACGTTTAATGATAGTATTTTAATAATAAAATGTATAAAACACGCCCACTCACACACATACAGGCATACCTTGCCTATTAACCCTTTGGGTACCAGAGGGCTAGGAGACATGCTAAGCAATGCTTTCCTACCTCTCTGGTACTCAAAGGGTTAATTGTGGAATAAAAGACAGATTTGTCCACTACATGGACGTCCATGAGGTGAATGTGGATGGGGTTAGTATGTCACATATATTCAATATATGTGACATACTAAGGGGGGGATGTGGAAGGGGGCATTGTGTAGTGCTTGGTGTACTAGTTTTATTGATTGTAACCCTTTGAATGCCACAGGGGTGAGCAGTGCACATCCCTATGGCATTCAAAGCTGTCCATGGTGCTGAAAGCCATCTCTGTGTTCCCCTAGTGGCTGGGTAGGGAAAAGCACAGAGAATGGCGACGGTGGTTTTTTTACACTGCCTCCTGTGCTATTCTCCAAAAAAAATTAGGCGTTAGATTTCTGGAGAGAAATGTTGCAATTTAACGCACGTTAGCCCTAACTCCAACATTTGAATAGCTTTTGGCGTCGCTTGTACATTATCCTCTATGGGTGAGATCTTGCTGTTCTGGCGACGGGCGACGTGTGTTTCAGAACTGGCGTCGCTTGTTTCTAGTGGAACATTTGCATTGCTCAGTTGACGTTAAAAGCAGCGTTGCCAGTTTTTTCTGGCGACGCCAACATTTGAATCGAGCCCTTAATTCCATGGAACTATAGGATGCCCCTAAGCCAAAGGAACACATTTAAATAATGGTCAACAGAAATAGGCTAGAGTAGACATCAGTGAGTGTCTGAAAAACTGAACATTTCTAACAGTTTATTAGTGTGAAGCCACTTTAAATAAGCTAAAGCAGAGCTGGTCTGGGAAAAACCAACTGAAATATAGAGGAGATATGAAATCCACAATTATTTGACTGGTGATTAATCCATCTAATGTAAGAGGTCTTCAATGTAAAGTCATGGGGACACTAACCAAGAATTCTAGTATGTACCCTATGGTGCAGTTGGTGTGTACCAGCATTATATGGCTAACATATGAAATATTTGCCAAGTTACCTGTACTAACCAGTAGACAAATACAATTCATAGATACTAGCTTAACTGCTAAGATGCTAAAGACATTTCCAACATCTCAAAGCAATACTGAGGAGACCTAACATCCATAAGGATCTCGTGCTAGGGTTTCATGGGAAACTGGCATAATCTATGATGTCAGTCGGGGATGCAACTTTATATTTGTATATTACACGGAAAATAAATAATAATAATAATAGGACACAGCAGACACAGACAAATAGACCAGTGAAAACTTTCAGGCACAAGGCAGATACTAACAGTAGTCTGACTAATAAAAACCCTGTTCCTGTTTCTGTTCTCTCACAAACTCCCTGGGTAACCAATGGGGTACCACATAGTGAGTTAGGCTGGGTTGAAAGCCTTGAGGTCTCCCAGTTTGCAGCCAGTAGGAACTGGACCACAAATGGGGATTGGTTGCATTCTGTGGCACAGCTGGCACATAGAAACCATCAGGTGCAGGCAGGAACTGGTGAATAAGTGTGGGCAGGTAGGGCCCTCATTCCTGCTATGAGCTACATATCCTGGCTGGTGAGGAGAGCATGGCAAGTGACATAAACTGGGGGGCAACAGAGTCACTTAACTCATTTGGTCCTAAAGGGTTAAATAGCAGAGACTGAAGTTGTCTGTAATGAGCGCCATAAAGACATGGTGAAGGGCAACATACTTCTTTCTCTAGATCAGTACTACCTACAGTAGTTTGGAGGCCACAATTCGGGCATGCCTCTCGGTCACCACATCCAGACAAAGCAAAAGATTTAATTCCATGCCTCTCGGTCACCACATCCAGAGAAAGCAAAACTCCTCACAGAACCCCATACCCAGACCACAGCAGACTCGCGAGGTGAAGCGCTTCACAAAATGGATGTTAACTCGCGGGTCCGCAGCGCTCATATGCCGGGCTGGAGGAATACAGAAATAAGGGCATGACTTCAGAAGGAGAACCGCACATGCGTGATAACTTGGTCCTCACAAATGCGTCGGATACATGGGAGGGGACAAAAGGAAAGCAATAAGCATGGAGATACCGTGCAGAGAAAAAAGGAAACCTGAAACACAGTGAAAAACCAGCAAAAATACAAAGAGGGGCACAAGATAAAAAAGCGATAAGGTAGAACAAGGAGCAAACACAAGCCCAGACCAAAAACTACTGAGGGTCTGAGTAAAGAGGGTGGACTGCAAGTGAAAGAGCTCCAGATTACATCACAGTTTTAAGGGAATGATGGTCTTGGATTGGTCAAGAGGAGGAGTATGATAATGCTGATGTTTTACTTCGTTTTTGTTAACAATAAAGTTTTATCTTTGCTGCTGAGGGTAGCAGTAGAGAAGGATGAAGCATAATATGAAGACTCCATGCTTGCCATAAAATTACTTTGTGTAACAGAAGCACTTACCTAGGTGGGAGTCCATCATACAGCAGTCATGTGTATGGATATAATTACTGTGGGTAACAGAAGGACTTACCTAGGTAGGAATCCATCATATAGCAGTCAGGTGTATCTATATAATTACTGTGTGTAACAGAAGTACTTACCTAGGTAGGAGTCCATCGTACAGCAGTCACGTGTATCTATATAATTACTGTGTGTAACTGAAGCACTTACCTAGGTAGGAGTCCATCGTACAGCAGTCAGGAGTATCTATATAATTAATGTGTGTAACAGAAGCACTTACCTAGGTAGGAGTACATCATACAGCAGTCAGGTGTATCTATATAATTACTGTGTGTAACAGAAGCACTTACCTAGGTAGGAGTCCATCATACAGCAGTCAGGTATATCTATATAATTACTGTGTGTAACAGAAGCACTTACCTAGGTAGGAGTCCATCATAAAGCAGTCAGGTATATCTATATGATTACTGTTTGTAACAGAAGCACTTACCTAGGTAGGAGACCATCATACAGCAGTCAGGTGTATATCTATATAATTACTGTGTGTAACAGTAGCACTTACCTAGGTAGGAGTCCATCACACAGCAGTCAGGTGAATCTATATAATTACTGTGTGTAACAGAAGCACTTACCTAGGTAGGAGTCCATCATACAGCAGTCAGGTGTATCTATATAATTACTGTGTGTAACAGAAGGACTTACCTAGGTAGGAGTCCATCACACAGCAGTCAGGTGGATCTATATAATTACTGTGTGTAACAGAAACACTTACCTAGGTAGGAGTCCATCATACAGCAGTCAGGTGTATCTATAATAACTACTGTATGTAACAGAAGCACTTACCTAGGTAGGAGTCCATCATACAGCAGTCAGGTGTATGTATATAATTATTGAGTGTAACAGAAGCACTTACCTAGGTAGGAGTCCATCACACAGCAGTCAGGTGTATCTGTATAATTACTGTGTGTGACAGAAGCACTTACCTAGGTAGGAGTCCATCATACAACAGTCAGGTGTATCTGTATAATTACTGTGTGTAACAGAAGCACTTACCTATGTAGGTGTCCATCATATAGAGGTCAGCTAAAAAAACAACTCCACCCCCACACACACCACCATCACTTCACGGCCATCGCTGTTCTATACAGTCACTGTACAGCTACTCTTCTGGTTTGCCAGAAAAATGTGCCCGAGGGGGACAAGATCATATGTGTTGTGCGTTGTTCTGTTATAAATGATTGGGAAATTATCCTGAATATCTCCTAACGTGTCTTATCAAGATACAATTACAACATTTTACTCTACTTGCATTAATTATAGATTTCCTATGAATCTCCCAGTATGATTCAACAAGACAAATGGGAACGTTTTCTTTGAATTTGTGGCAGTTAGCATGTTAAATAGGACTTAGGATTTGTCCTTCATACATAAAAGTATATCTATATAATTTTCTATATTTATATAATTACTGTGTGTGTAACAGAACAACTTCCCTAGGTAAAAGTCCATCTTACAGCAGTCAGGTGTATCTATAAAATTCTGACTTTCCTTCACTCTTGTTAGGAAAATCCACGAATTTTATGGCATTCTCACTGAGGCTTCATATTATGCAATTTCAAAGCTAAGAAATTAAGCATGTTAGAGATTATTTAACACATTATTTGAAACATGATCAATGGGTTTACAATAAAACTCTTTAAAGGTAGATTCCCTAGACCAGTCTGCAGCCCTAAGGATATCCTCCAGTCTCCCTCCGGATTGTAGCGCCATAGATGCCATCGCGCCTCTAGAAGAATGAGCTCCGAACAGGGCGATTTTAATGCCGGCCAATTGCATGATCCACCTGACCCAATGGGCTAAGGTGGCCGCCGAAACCGGAAGAAAAGCTGTACGGAAAGATATCAAAAATTGCGACCATTTGGGGTTGCGATGTGGAGTCGTTCGTTTCTCATATTCTTGAAGGCATTTAACCACACATAACTGTGGTTGTGAAGGAAAAGAAGGATAAGAGATAGTGCGACGTGATATCTGAAACTGGACTCCTAATGGTTTGAAGGATCTAGAATGTAGATCCAAGGCTCTATCATCTGAGACTCGTTTGAAGGACACTAGGCATAGAAGCATGGTCAGCTTCACCGGTAATTGTTTTAGAGACAAAGATTTGTTGGGCGGCCAATTCTCCAGAAAACGTAAAACGTCGTTTACGTTCCATATTGAATGGTATCTGGAATGGGGAGGTCTCGAGAAGCAAATTCCTCGCATAAGGCGACAAACAACAACTTTTTGGCCCACTGGAATGCCATTTACTATAGCGTGACCTGCAGAAATGGCCGAACGGTAAGTATTTATAGTACGATAAGCTTTACCTAAATCAAATAAATGGGAGAGAAAATTGACTACTTCTATTGAAGGGGCTGAAATGGGATCCAAATCCCGTTCCAAGCACCAACTACTCCAAAAAGACCAGGCGTATTGATACATGGTTTGGGTACCTGGTGCCCAAGGTTCTGCCAAGAGTGAGCGAGCTGATTCCGAATTTCCTCCGGAATCGAAGGTACTCCCGATATGAACCAAGCCATGAGTTGAAGGTTCTCGGACACCAATAGATTGTAAGGATCTCCGGAAGGATTCGTTAAGAGGTTGGGAAAAGATAGGAGTAGAAATGGAACGTCTGCGGACAATTCTAGAAGAGGAGGAAACCATGGTTGCATTGGCCAAAAGGGAGTAATTAGAACTACCGTTGCTTGTTGACGGCGAATCGATAGAAGGGTCCGTGGTATCACTGCAAAAGGTGGAAATGCGTAACTCTTTCCTGGAACCCACGATTGTAGGAAGACATCCGTGGCTAGAGCTTCTGGGTCTGGCCTCCAACTGAAGAAAAGGGGAACTTGTCGATTCAATTGGGATGCGAAGAGATCGATCTGAAAGGGTCCCCATAAGTGATGTATTAGGGAAAATATCTGTCTGTGGAGCATCCAAACGCTGCGATCGGAGACAGACCAGGTAGGTGTTGTGCAAGGACGGTTACATTGCGATCCAGGCAAAAATGCCAAAAATCTTTGGTCAATTCTGCCAATTGTTTGGATTTCGTGCCTCCCAGGCGATTGATGTATTGTACCGCCGAGACGTTGTCCATTTTTAAAAGAACACAACAGTTGACACGGTCTTTTGCTAAACTCTTCAGTGCGAAAGACCCCGCCAGCAACACCAGACAATTGATGTGTATGTTCACTTCTTGCGGAGACCATTTTCCGCCGATAGAAAGATCGTTTAAACGAGCACCCCAGCCCAAAAGACTGGCGTCCGACTCGATGACGATGTCTGGCACCATACCAAAAATGGCTTTGCCATTCCAAGCATCGAGATGTTTTAACCACCAAATGAGTTCTTCTTTTGCGTCGGACGAGAGAGCGATAAAATCGCAATAACTGAGGCCTCTGCTTAAGTGGAGTGCTTTTAATCTTTGAAGTGCCCGATAATGTAGTGCACCCGGAAATATTGCCTGAATGGAGGCCGATAAAAGACCTACTACCCGAGCAAGAGTCCTCAAGGAGATCAGTTCTTTTCTGAGAATAGAACATATTTCTTTGCGAATAGCTCGAATTTTTGTTCTCGGGAGGCTCAATGAAGTCTCTAGGGAGTTCACTACGAAACCCAGAAATTCCATGGTCTGGAATGGTGTTAACTGGGATTTCTTCCAGTTGATCAGAAAACCTAGATTCGTCAGAAGACGGATTGTGCAATTGGCATGACTGCGTAGAAGAGATAGATCCTGTGACATGATTAGGATGTCGTCTAGATAAATTATGAGTCGGATTCCGCGACTCCTCAAGTATGCTATGACAGGCTTTAAGAGTTTCGTGAAGCACCAGGGTGCTGAGGACAAACGAAAAGGAAGGCAGGTAAATTGCCATGTCTGACCACGACAGAGGAAACAAAGGTGAGTTTGAGAAAGAATTGACATGGGAACCGTGAGGTACGCGTCCTGTAAGTCTATCTTGACCATCCAATCTGACGGAAGGATTAAATCCCTCAGGAGATGGATTCCTTCCATTTTGTAGTGATGGTATAGAACATATGTGTTCAGTGATCTTAGATTGATCACTGGTCGAAGGCCTGAGTTTTTTTTCCGTACTAGGAAAATATTGCTCACAAAACCTGAGGTGGAATCTGATGCCAGTCTGATGGCCCATTTTTTCATCCGTTCTTTGATCTCGGCATCTACTAATCGAGCGTCTAGTTTTGAGAAATGGAAAGGAGGAGGAATAATCCTTTGGACTGGGAGAGTGTAAAATTCTATGTGATATCCCCTTACCATCTGAAGTACCCACTGGTCTGATGTTAGATTGCACAAATGTTGGAAAAAATGGGAGAATCTGCCCCCACTTTTTCCGGTAAAGAATGGGTTGGAATTAATCTTACCTGAATAGGATCTGCAACGAAATGTCCTCCTGCCGGAGCGTAATCTCCACACTCTGCCCTTTGAGGGGAGGAACGAATTTTGGATTCCGGTGTCTTGAGGGAATTGACCCCTAAAAGTGTTTTGAGGGGGGGCCTGAAATCTTTGTTGGGCAAATTGGGTATGGCCGAGAGAACAACCCCTGCTTCTCCCGGCCTTGTGGAAAACCCTAGGGTTGAAAACCTTTTTTAAGGAGTTTTGTGCCTTATCCAAGGGGGTAAAAGTTGACACAAATTTACCCAATTCTTTTATAAAGGAGTCCCCAAACAGTTGTCCGTTAGCGGACGGGCCGGGTTCTGAATTGGCCATATCAGCCAACTTTGGATCTATTCTTAATAAAATAGCTCTTCTATGTTCAGACACTATAGTAGAATTAGCATTCCCTAAAAGGCATATGGCCCTCTGTATCCATCCACGGAGTAAGTCCGTATTAATAGGGGTGTTGGATTGAATGGCTGTCTCTGCAAGTTCAAAAATTTTTGTAAGGGGACCCAATGAATCTAATAATTTATCTTGGCAAGACTTTAAGGCTCTGTCTAACCCTTTTCTGGGATCCTTGCCAGACTTTGAAATTAATTGAACTATTCTTGTATCCAATTCGGGTGTTTCACACACTCTATTAGCCACGACACTCAGCTCTGAGTTTATTCCTGGTGGTCCTATTCATTGATCTGCGTATCCAATTTTCTAAATATTGGGATATGTGAGGGATAGGAGCCCACTCAAAAGAACGGGGGTGTTTAACACCCTCTGGGTAAAAAAGGGGTTTTCCCTTTGTATCCAAAATAGTGGGAGCAGATGAGTCAGAGGGAATAGTTTTAGTCCCTTTTTCCGTCAATTTTTTTCTTTTTAACTGGAGATTCGTCAGAAGTATCTCCTTCATCAGCGGATAATTCCCAATCCTCATTATAAGATGCCTCGCTAGAAGAGGAACAATAAGAATCTGGTTTTGACCTCCTCAGGTTCTTTTTCCTCAACATTACTTCCTCTTGAGGTGAGGGTCGTTTTTGTGGGCCAGAGCCGCACAGTTCAATGTCGCCAGACGGCGTATTCTCATTAGAAAATTATCTTTCATCATTATCATCGTTAGTAGGGTCCGAAATATGCCGCCTTTTACGCAGGCATTTGCCCCCTTTATAATCTGCTTTCATAGATTTTTCCCCGGGTAAAATTGGAGAAGAATGGTTGTCAGCCCCTACCTTAGGGATTATTGGGGCATTAGAAGGGAAAGGATTAACATTAGTTATTGAAGAATGACACTTAAAAGCTAAATCAAAAGACTCCGCTAAGGAGGTTGACAACTTTTGCATTTTAGATTGGAGAGACAGCTCCATAATTTTTTGAAATTAGATCGTACTAGATTCTCCCAAAGCTTGGTCTGGGTTAAAATGATTTGCCTCAGCCTTATCTGGCTGTTCTATCAAAGGAGATACAGGGCTCTCATAATCAGAGCTATCATTATTCATAATGATAATATTAAATTGAAATAAATTACATTTGAAATAAATTAGGAGAAAAGTAATATTATTTATCTCAAGAAAAAAATAAATAATTATTGTGGAAAAAAAGATTTATAAATGTAACAACGCTCTACTGCAAATTGAACCCATACTGACTAAATACAAGCACTATGTTCTAACCACTATGCTATGAAAGGTGTGTGTGTGTGTGTGTGTGTGTGTGTGTGTGTGTGTGTGTGTGTGTGTGTGTGTGTGTGTGTGTGTGTGTGTGTGTGTGTGTGTGTGTGTGTGTGTGTGTGTGTGTGTGTGTGTGTGTGTGTGTGTGTGTGTGTGTGTGTGTGTGTGTGTGTGTGTGTGTGTGTGTGTGTGTGTGTGTGTGTGTGTGTGTGTGTGTGTGTGTGTGTGTGTGTGTGTGTGTGTGTGTGTGTGTGTGTGTGTGTGTGTGTGTGTGTGTGTGTGTGTGTGTGTGTGTGTGTGTGAATTAATATAAGAGACGGACAGAGTTTTACATAGAAAAAAGGTTGAAAACCTAACTGCTCCGTGACAGGAAAGGAAATGGTGCCGTCAGTGACAAGAATCTTGTGAGGAAACTCAGCACATGCGTTGTAAAGGGGGGAAGGAAGCTCCGATGGCGTGTGAGAGAAATGGAAGCGCTCGCCGCCGGGGCTTAGAGGGAAGGGAACCTGCTAACGGGTAACAAGCGGTGAAGCTGTAGCCCAGTGACAGTAAGGGAAAACTAAACTAAATACATGAATAGCAGGGAGAAAGGCAAACTTTAATAGATAGGAGGATTAATAGACAGTAGTAATGAGCAACAAGGGGAAAACTGAAGTCATAAATGATAAATACTGGCAACCAAGGGGTTAATAGAATACAATCAAATATTTATGGAATACAGTCAAATATTTACCACACAATATCAAACAATGAAAAGAATATACTTATCCTGCTAGGAAAGCAGCAAAGAAAGAGGAAGAAGAAATGTTGGCAGTTCTATTTATAACAGGGGTCTCATTACTATTGGACGGATATAGTTATAGAATCTAGCAAGTTTTTTCTCTTTATTTGTTGTATGAAATAAAGTTTGTCTTTGCTGCTAGGAGGCAGTGAAGAGAGTTTGATGCATAATATGAAGCCTCCGTGAGAATGCCATAAAATTACTGTGTGTAACAGAAGCACTTACCTAGGTAGGAGTCCATCAAACAGCAGTCAGGTGTATCTATAAAATTACTGTGTGTACCAGAAGCACTTACCTAGGTAGGAGTCCATCATACAGCAGTCAGGTGTATCTATATAATTACTGCGTGTAACAGAAGCACTTACCTAGGTAGGAGTCCATCACACGGCAGTCAGGTGTATCTATATAATTACTGTGTGTAACAGAAGCACTTACCTAGGTAGGAGTCCATCACACAGCAGTCAGGTGTATCTGTATAATTACTGTCTGTAACAGAAGCACTTACCTAGGTAGGAGTCAATCACACAGCAATCAGGTGTATCTATATAATTACTGTGTGTAACAGAAGCACTTACCTAGGTAGGAGTCCATCATACAGCAGTCAGGTGTATCTATATAATTACTGTGTGTAACAGAAGCACTTACCTAGGTAGGAGTCCATCATACAGCAGTCAGGTGTATCTATATAATTACTGTGTGTAACAGAAGGACTTACCTAGGTAGGAGTCCATCACACAGCAGTCAGGTGTATCTGTATAATTACTGTGTGTGACAGAAGCACTTACCTAGGTAGGAGTCCATCACACAGCAGTCAGGTGTATCTGTATAATTACTGTGTGTAACAGAAGCACTTACCTAGGTAGGAGTCCATCATACAGCAGTCAGGTGTATCTATATAATTACTGTGTGTAACAGAAGGACTTACCTAGGTAGGAGTCCATCACACAGCAGTCAGGTGTATCTGTATAATTACTGTGTGTGACAGAAGCACTTACCTAGGTAGGAGTCCATCACACAGCAGTCAGGTGTATCTGTATAATTACTGTGTGTAACAGAAGCACTTACCTAGGTAGGAGTCCATCATACAGCAGACAGGTGTATCTATATAATTACTGTGTGTAACAGAAGCGCTTACCTAGGTAGAGGTCCATCATACAGCAGTCAGGTGTATCTTTATAATTACTGTGTGTAACAGAAGGGCTTACCTACCTAGGAGTCCATCATACAGCAGTCAGGTGTATCTATATAATTACTGTGTGTAACAGAAGCGCTTACCTAGGTAGGAGTCCATCACACAGCAGTAAGGTGTATCTATATAATTACTGTGTGTAACAGAAGTACTTACCTAGGTAGGAGTCCATCAAACAGCAGTCAGGTGTATCTATAAAATTACTGTGTGTACCAGAAGCGCTTACCTAGGTAGGAGTCCATCATACAGCGGTCAGGTGTATCTATATAATTACTGTGTGTAACAGAAGCGCTTACCTAGGTAGAGGTCCATCATACAGCAGTCAGGTGTATCTTTATAATTACTGTGTGTAACAGAAGGGCTTACCTACCTAGGAGTCCATCATACAGCAGTCAGGTGTATCTATATAATTACTGTGTGTAACAGAAGCGCTTACCTAGGTAGGAGTCCATCACACAGCAGTAAGGTGTATCTATATAATTACTGTGTGTAACAGAAGTACTTACCTAGGTAGGAGTCCATCATAAAGCAGTCAGGTGTATCTATATAATTCGTAGATTTTCCTAACATGGTGTGAAGGAAAGTCAGAATTTTATTAAGACACGGAGGCGAATATTATGCATTTAACTCTCTCCACTGCTTCCTCTAGCAGCAAAGGATGGTTTATTCAAAAAGTACAAAGAAAAAACTTGCAGTAACCCTTAGCAACCCCACAACCAATGAGATAGAGTCCCATGTTATAAATCAGGTTGCACACTCCCAGAACTCCCTCTTTCTTGCTGGCTGACATTCGAACTGCACGGCATAACAACCACCGGAACCGGAACACCGCCAGAAGGAACTAACATCCAAACGTGGGCCTCAGTGAAGTAGGCAAACGTGCCCAAACGAACACAGTAACCAATCGCATCGCATCAGAAGCCACCAGCCGTCAACCTGAAGAAAGAAAAAATAAATGAAAGGGAGGGAACATTGGGAGGGATAATATTCGCCTCCGTGTCTTAATAAAATTCTGACTTTCCTTCACACCATGTTAGGAAAATCTACGAATTTTATGGCAGAACGGAGGCTCATATTATGCAAGTTTAAAGCAACAGGCAAAACACATCACATATTAGACACAACAGTATGAGCAACATGAGTAATAGGTTTGCAGTAAAAATCCCGAAAGGTAGATTCCCTAGACCAATCAGCAGCCCGAAGGACATCCTCCAAACGACCCCCAACCTGAACCGCTCGAGAAGCCATCGCACCCCGAGCGGAATGTGCCCCAAACAAAGAGACATCAATGCCTGCCAACTGCATAACCCACCGAACCCACCGGGCCAGAGTGGCTGCAGAAACAGGGAGATGCGGACTGCGAAACGAGATAAGTAATTGCGAACAAGAAGGTGAACGAAAGGAGGCCGTACGAAGTTCATACTCTTGTAAACAGCGGACGACACACAACTGAGGTTGGGATGGAAAAGCAGGATAAGAAACCAACCGTACCGCCGTTTTTGTACGACGGGAAACCCGAAATTGCACACCCTGCGGTGTGAACGACCGAGAATGAAAATCTAAAGCCTTCACATCGGAAACCCGTTTGAAGGACACCAAACACAACAACATGGTCAGTTTAGCTGACAGCTGTTTCAGCGACAATTGCACATTGGAAGGCCAACTCTCCAACAAATGGAGGACGTCATTGACATTCCAGAGGGACTGATAACGCGACTGAGGGGGTCTAGAAAAACGAATCCCCCTCATAAGGCGACAAACAACCACCGACTGACCCACAGGAACCCCATTGACTGGAGTATGCCCCGCGGAAATAGCCGAACGGTAAGAATTGATAGTACGATAAGCCTTACCAGAATCAAACAAATAGGATAAGAAATTAACCACACTTACCGGAGATGCCGAAACGGGATCCAAATCCCGTTCCATGCACCAACGACTCCAGGCGGACCAGGCCGATCCATACATCGCCCTGGTACCTGGGGCCCATGACTCGGCCAGCAGAGCTTGAGCCGAGTCCGAAAATCCTCCGTTACCCGGGGGACCCCCGAGAGGAACCAAGCCAGGAGCTGTAGTTCCCCGGACACCAACAAATCGTGTGGAGCGCCTGAGGGATCCGACAACAGGTGTGGAAACACCGGGAGAAGACGTGGGAAATCCGCCGACAATTCCAGAAGAGGTGGAAACCATGGTTGCATCGGCCAAAAAGGAGTCACAACCACCACCGTCGCCGCTTGCCTCCGCACCATCAAAAGAGTCCGAGGAATCATGGCAAACGGGGGAAACGCATAATTCGTCCCCGGGGGCCAAGATTGCAGAAAAGCGTCTGTCGCTAAAGCTTCCGGATCCGGGCGCCAACTGAAAAACAGAGGAACCTGCCGGTTCAGGCGGGAGGCAAAAAGATCGACACCAATCGGACCCCAAAGGCGATACAACATCGCGAAAACACTGGAATGAAGCATCCAATCGCTGCGATCGACCAGATAACGAGAATTCCAATCCGCAACTGCGTTGGAAAGTCCAGGTAAGTGTTCTGCTAACACAGTTATACCCCGATCCAGGCAAAAATGCCAGAAATCCTTGGCCAAGTCTGCCAACGGTTTGGATCTCGTGCCACCGAGTCGATTGATATACCGTACTGCCGAGACGTTGTCCATCTTCAGCAGTATGCAGCAATGGACCTGATCCTTGGTTAAGCTCTTCAAAGCGAACGACCCTGCCAGGAGTTCGAGGCAATTGATATGAAGAGAAGCCTCCTCTGGAGACCATTTGCCGCCCGTAGAGAGGTCTCCCAAGCGAGCACCCCAACCCAAAAGGCTGGCGTCGGACTCGATAACGAGATCTGGAACGACGCCGAAAATGGCTCTGCCATTCCAGGCGTCTAAGTGCTTGAGCCACCAAATGAGCTCTTCTCGAGCGTCGCTGGAAAGGGCGATGAAGTCGGCATACCCCAAACCCCTGCGCAAATGAAGGGCTTTCAGGCGTTGCAGGGCGCGATAGTGCAAAGGTCCTGGAAATATCGCCTGGATGGAAGCGGCCAGAAGGCCCACCACACGAGCCAGAAGACGGAGAGAGATCCGATCCTGACGGAGAATATATCGGATCTCCCTGCGAATTGCCCGGATCTTTGCACGTGGAAGACTCAGGGAGGCAGACCTGGAGTCCACGACGAAACCCAGGAACTCCATTCGCTGGGACGGCACCAACTGAGACTTCTTCCAATTGATTAGAAATCCCAGACTGGTTAGTAACCGAATGGCGCAAGTCGTGTGCTCGAACAATGTGTTCCGATCCTGCGACATTATGAGCATGTCGTCCAAATAAATTATTAGACAAATACCCCGACTGCGCAAGAAAGCGACCACAGGCTTTAGGAGCTTCGTGAAGCACCAGGGAGCCGAGGACAAACCAAAAGGAAGGCAGGTGAACTGCCAAAACTTGTTGTGCCAAACGAAACGCAGAAAAACCTGAGACTCTAGAGCCATGGGGACCGTCAGATAAGCATCCTGAAGATCGATCTTGATCAACCAATCCGACGGGAGTAGGAGGTCCCGCAGTAGATGGATACCCTCCATCTTGAAATGGCGGTAAAGGACACACTGGTTTAGGGCACGAAGATTTATCACCGGACGGAGGCCGGAATCTTTCTTTCTGACGAGAAAGATGTTGCTCACGAAACCAATAGGGGACCCTGACGCGCGAGCGACCGCCCCTTTTTCCCATAAGGTGGAGATTTCGTTTTCCACGCAAGCGGCGTCTTCCCGGGAAAACCTTAAAGGAGGGGGACAAAACCGCTGCCGCGGGGGAACAACAAACTCTATCTGAAATCCCTGAACCGTCTGAAGGATCCAGGGATCTGCGGTCAACCCACGCCAATGATGGAAAAAATGTGCTAACCTGCCGCCTACTGGAATTGGGGAAGAAAGGGTATGAGAAAACATACTCACCAGAGTAGGGACGGCCACGGAATTGTCCTCTGCCGGATCTTGCCCTCCAAGATCTGCCACGAGGTGGGAAGAAAGGGCTTTGTCCTCTAGGAGCTTGTGGGGGTTGACCCTGATAGGAGGAGAAATCAGGGGCCTGAAACTGGTGCTGGCGTTGGCGAGCCCGGCCGGAAGAGCGGCCCCTACCTCTCCCGGCCCCATCAAAAATTTTTGGGCGGAAAACCTTACGTAAAGAGGATTGAGCTTTATCCAGGGCCGTAAATGATGACACAAACTTCCCCAAATCTTTAATAAAGGAATCCCCAAAAAGTTGACCTTTGGCAGACGGACCCGGTTCATTATTTGCCATCTCAGCTAGTTTAGGGTCTATACGTAAGAGGAGGGCTCGTCGCCTTTCAGAGGCGACAGCTGAATTTGCATTGCCCACCATGCAGATAGCCCGTTGAATCCATCCACGTAAAACGTGAACATCCACAGGAGAACCGCTTTGTAGCGCATCCTCGGATAGCTCAAAGATTTTAGTGAGGGGCCCCAAAGAATCTAGGAGCTTATCCTGGCATGACTTTAGTGCTTGATCCACACCTTTACGGGGATCCTTGCCAGACTTCGCAATGAATTGGACCATTTTTGAGTCCAATTCAGGCGTCTCACAAACTTTGTTGGCGATGACCGGGCGAGGACATTCAGCCCTAAGCTTGGATCTAGTAGCCCGACTGATAGGTTTACGGACCCAGGCCTCTAAAAATTTAGCTACATGAGGCCTAGGGGTCCATTCCGAGGAGCGGGGGTGTTTAATGCCCTCGGGATCAAACATAGGGGCACCCTGAGCATCAAGAATAAGGGGGGTAGTGGAGGTAGAAGGAGCATCACTAGGCTCAGCGGAATGGGATCTAGGTTTCTTAGGGTGAGATTCATCTGAATCATCCTCCTCCACATGAGATGGCGCCCAATCCTCATCCGAAGACCCCTCAGAAGAGGAGGAACGGTACGAGTCCGGTTTTGACCTCCGCAGGTTCTTAGTAGAAATAGGTTGTAACCTCCTCAGGTTCAAATTACCCCCGTTGGTGTCCTCTGGGGGGGAGGATCCGGTATGTGGAATTAAACCACACAAATCAGAAACACTAACTGGTAGTGCTACAGCAGAATCTCTATTGGGAGACCCAGGGGAGATATGGAGCCTTTTATGGGAACGCTTGCCCCCCGCTGAAGCAGGGGCAGTCGTTGAACCAGCCAGAACAGAATCAGAATTATTGGGCACAGTAATGTGATCTTGGGCACCCAAACTAGAAGCACTAGGAGGGGCAAAAGGGAGAGACCCAGGGAGACTTGGCCCTTTAATAGCTAATGCAAAGGACTCTGCAAAGGTAGCAGACATTTTTTGCAGAGCAGACTGCATGGATAATTCAAGTGCTTTATTAAACTGAGAAGGGTCAGCTTTAATCAAGGTGGCAAAATCTGCAGGGTGAAAACCCACCTTAGCCGAAGAAGAGGCAGACCCAAGTGGTTGGGCTAGATCCACCTCAGGCATGTCAAGGTCTGGGAATTCAGCCTCAGAGGAGGACATTATCAACTAACGTTAGAAGAATAGAAGAGAAAAAGGGCACCTGCCAAACGCCAAGATCGCCAGTGGAAAACAAAATGGCGATCGGCAGAAAACAAAACGCCCACTAAAGTAGGGCCGCGCACGTAGGAGACGCTGATATAACAACGCGCATGCGCAGTCGGCAACCCGGAAGTTAGCCGCCGCGCGGCGCGAACAAACAGAGGGGAATCCGAAAAGGCTAAAGGAGGAGGGAGGGGGAGGGGAGAGGGGGAAAACGAAGCGCCCAGAGTAAAAGTGCGGCGCCAAGGGACAGAACCAGCGAAAACCCAAACCAAGGTAAAAGAAAACGCATAAGCGATCAGATTGAAGACAAACACTTGAACAGTCAAGGAAAACAAACTCTCCCAAGCACAGACAAAGAAAAAACCCCCAGGCAAACTCAGAAGAATGCCAGGGAAACCAAAGCCACAAATAAATACATATAAAGCAAAAACAAAATACACATACAGTAAATAAAAGTCAATAGCCTATGAAACAGACACAAACACAGACAATACATATAAAGCAAAAAAACAAATACACATAAAGAAAATAAAAGTCAATAACCCATGAATCAGACACAAACACAGAGAGTGACTGAAGGTACTTATCTGCAGGAAGCAGCAAAGAAAGAGGGAGTTCTGGGAGTGTGCAACCTGATTTATAACATGGGACTCTATCTCATTGGTTGTGGGGTTGCTAAGGGTTACTGCAAGTTTTTTCTTTGTACTTTTTGAATAAACCATCCTTTGCTGCTAGAGGAAGCAGTGGAGAGAGTTAAATGCATAATATGAGCCTCCGTTCTGCCATAAAATTACTGTGTGTAACAGAAGGAATTACCTAGGTAGGAGTCCATCACACCACAGTCGGGTGTATCTATATAATTACTGTGTGTAACAGAAGCACTTAGCTAGGTAGGAGTCCATCACATAGCAGTCAGGTGTATCTATATAATTACTGTGTTTAACAGAAGAACTTACCTAGGTAAGGAGTCCATCACATAGCAGTCAGGTGTATCTATATAATTACTGTGTGTAACAGAAGAACTTACCTAGGTAAGGAGTCCATCATATAGCAGTCACGTGTATCTGTATAATTACTGTGTGTGACAGAAACACTTACCTAGGTAGGAGTCCATCATACAGCAGTCAGGTGTATCTATATAATTACTGTGTGTAACAGAAGCACTTACCTAGGAAGGAGTCTTTCGTACAGGAGTCAGGTGTATCTATATAATTACTGCGTGTAACAGAAGCACTTACCTAGGTAAGGGGTCCATCATATAGCAGTAAGGTGTATCTATATAATTACAGAACAGATGTCAGCCAGCAAGAAAGAGGGAGTTCTGGGAATGTGCAGCCTTATTTATAGCATGGGACGCTATCTCATTGGTTGTGGGGTTGCAAGGGGTTACTGCAAGTTTTTTCTTTGTATTTTGAATAAACTATCCTTTGCTGCTAGAGGAAGCAGTGGAGAGAGTTAAATGCATAATATGAAGCATCGGTTCTGCCGTAAAATTACTGTGTGTAACAGAAGTACTTACCTAGGTAGGAGTCCATCATCCAGCAGTCAGATGTATTTCTATATAATTACTGTGTGTAACAGAAACATTTACCTAGGTAGGAGTCCATCATACAGCAGTCAGGTGTCTATCTATATAATTACTGTGTGTAACAGAAGCACTTACCTAGGTAGGAATCCGTCATACAGCAGTCAGGTGTCTATCTATATAATTACTGTGTGTAACAGAAGCACTTACCTAGGTAGGAGTCCATCATACAGCAGTCAGGTGTCTATCTATATAATTACTGTGTGTAACAGAAGCACTTACCTAGGTAGGAGTCCATCATACAGCAGTCAGGTGTCTATCTATATAATTACTGTGTGTAACAGAAGCACATACCTAGGTAGGAGGCCATCATACAGCAGTCAGCTGTATCTATATAATTACTGTGTGTAACAGAAGCACTTACCTAGGTAGGAGTCCATCATACAGCAGTCAGGTGCATCTATATAATTACTGTGTGTGACAGAAGCACTTACCTAGGTAGGAGTCCATCATACAGCAGTCAGGTGTATCTATATAATTACTGTGTGTGACAGAAGCACTTACCTAGGTAAAAGTCCATCACACAGCAGTCAGGTGTATCTATATCATTACTGTGTGTGACAGAAAGACTTACCTAGGTAGGAGTCCATCACACAGCAGTCAGGTGTATCTATATAATTAGTGTGTAACAGAAGCACTTACCTAGGTAGGAGTCCATCACACAGCAGTCAGGCGTATCTAAATAATTACTGTGTGTAACAGAAGCACTTACCTAGGTAGGAGCCCATCATACAGCAGTCAGGTGTATCTATATAATTCGTGGATTTTCCTAACTTTTGTGATGGAAATTCAGAATTCTATTAAAGACACGGAAGCGAATATTATGCTAACTCTCTCCACTGCCCCTTTAAGCAGCAAAGGAAAATTTATTTGCAAAAAACCAACAGGCAAGACCAAAAACACATTTGCATATCATCACTTCACCCCCAAACAATCACAGTCCATATCTCCCCAAACATGTAGTGACGTCAACTGCATCTAATCCTCTTTCTGCCATAAGCGACCGAAGAACAGGTCATCTCCACACTGGCACAGGAACAAACTCTAAACTGTTCAATCCCGGAAACCGAACTCTAAACCGTTGATTGTCCAAACTGGAACTGGAACTCCAACAGGTAAAAACGATTCTCATAAAGAACACGTCCACACAGCACTGCCGCTCAGGACACATCAACCTGAAGAAACAAGAGAATAATGAAAGGGGAGGGTAAATGGGGGGGATAATATTCGCTTCCGTGTCTTTAATAGAATTCTGACTTTCCATCACAAAAGTTAGGAAAATCCACGAATTCTATGTCAGAACGGAAGCTCATATTATGCTAGTTCAAAGCTGAGACACAACCTGACTAGCCACATGTACCACCGGTTTAAAATAAAAATCCCTAAAGGTGGACTCCCTAGACCAATCCGCTGCTCGGAGAACATCCTCCAAACGACCCCCAACTTGCAGGGCCAAAGACGCCATAGCACCTCTGGAAGAATGTGCACCGAACAGAGATATGTCAATGCCAGACAATTGCATGATCCAGCGCACCCATCTTGCCAACGTGGCCGAAGACACCGGAAGATGCGGTTTGCGAAATGAAATCAGCAATTGAGTCCACCCAGATTTCCTCAGAAGAGCCGTCCGACGCTCATATGCCTTAAGACACTGAACTACGCACAATTGTGGTCTTTCAGGAAAAGCCGGATAAACCACCGCCCGCATACTAGTTTTAGTACGCCTGCGAATGGTAAATCGCACACCCTCCGGAGTAAAAGATCTAGAATGAAGGTCTAAGGCATGAACGTCCGACACCCTCTTAAAGGAAATAAGACATAATAACATAGTCAATTTAGCAGAAATTTGTTTTAACGTTAAAACATCATTCTGAGGCCAAGCCTCCAGGAACTCAAGCACAGCATTAACATCCCACAAAGAATGATAACGTGATTGCGGAGGTCTGGAAAATCTGATGCCCCGGAGAAGACGACACACCAGAGCGCACTGACCAACCGGAGCACCCTCAAAATAACGATGACCAGCAGAAATAGCCGACCGATACGTATTAATTGTACGGTAAGCTTTCCCCTGATCAAACAAAAAGGACAAAAAATTCACAACCTCCACGGGAGATGCCGATACGGGATCCAAACCCCGTTCCAAGCACCAACGGTCCCAAGCGGACCAGGCGGACTGATACATAGATCTGGTACCCGGAGCCCACGATTCCTCCAAAAGGAACTGAGCCGATGCCGAAAAAGAAGAGGTACAGAAGGAACCCCCGACAGGAGCCACACAACCAACTGAAGAGAGCCCGCGATTATCAAGTCGTGCGGAGACCCGTCTGGATCCACCAGAAGGGATGGAAACAGAGGTAGTAATCGCGGAGCGTCGCAGGACATTTCCAACAACTGAGGGAACCAAGGCTGAGCAGGCCAAAGAGGAGTTACTAACTCTACTCTCGCCTCCTGTCTTCTGATGGTGAGAACAGTACGAGCAATCATGGCAAAAGGAGGGAACGCATAAACCGTATCCTGACCCCAAGGTTGCAGAAAAGCGTCTAACGCCAGAGCTTCCGGATCCGGCCTCCAACTGAAAAACCTCGGAATCTGGCAATTCAGACGGGACGCAAAAAGGTCTATCTGAAATGGACCCCAAAGGTCCGAAATGGCCGTGAAAACAGTCCGATGTAACAACCAGTCGCTGCGATCGACCAGGAATCTGGAATTCCAATCGGCCACCGCGTTGGACAAACCAGGAAGGTATTCTGCCTGAACTGAAATATTGCGATCCAGGCAGAAATGCCAGAAATCCCGAGCCAATTCCGCCAACCGTTTGGATTTCGTGCCGCCGAGGCGATTGATATACCTCACAGCGGACACGTTGTCCATCCTTAACAGAACACAACAGTTCACCTGATCCTTCGCCAAACTCTTGAGGGCGAAAGACCCCGCCAAAAGTTCCAGACAATTTATGTGTAGTTCTGCCTCGCTGGGAGACCACTTCCCTCCGGTTGACAGAGAGCCTCGTCTGGCGCCCCAACCTACGAGACTGGCGTCGGACTCTATAACCACGTCGGGACATGAACCGAAAATGGCCCTGCCATTCCAGGCGTCTAAATGTTTGAGCCACCAGACCAATTCTTCCCGAGCGTCGGAAGAAAGATTTACAAAGTCTGCGTAGCTTAGGCCGAGACGTAAATGTCTGGCCTTCAGTCTCTGTAAGGCCCGATAATGCAGGGGGCCTGGAAAAATGGCTTGAATGGAGGCCGAAAGAAGGCCCACTATCCGAGCTAAAATTCTCAACGAAATCCGTCCCTTCCTCAGGACCGACCGAAGCTCCTTGCGGATGGACCGCACCTTCGGTCCTGGAAGACTCAAAGTTACTTGAACGGAATCTATCAGAAACCCCAGAAATTCCAGACGACGAGACGGGACCAACACTGATTTCTCCCAATTGATGAGAAACCCCAGCGACATCAGAAGACGAAGGGTCAACTCGACGTGGGAAAGAAGAATTTCCTGATCCTGAGACATGATCAGCATGTCGTCCAGATAAATTATAATTCGAACCCCTCGGCAACGTAAAAATTGAACAACAGGCTTCAGCAGCTTTGTGAAGCACCAAGGCGCTGAAGAGAGGCCAAAAGGCAGGCAGGTGAACTGCCACCTCCGGCCCCGCCACAGAAACTGCAGGAACTCCTGAGATGACGGGGCCATGGGTACCGTCAGGTAAGCGTCCTTCAAGTCGATCTTGACGAGCCAATCTGCTGGTACAAGAAGATCTCGGAGGCAATGAATGCCCTCCATCTTGAAGTGCCGATACAAAACGAACTCGTTTAGGGACCGAAGGTTTATAACCGGTCTGAGACCGGAATCTTTCTTTCTTACCAGAAAGATATTGCTGAGAAAACCCACCGAATTGCTGGGGGCCAAAGCAATAGCTCGTTTGTTTCGCAAGTCCGCAATCTCGTTGTCCACCAAGAGATTATCTGGTTGGGAAAAAAGGAAAGGATGCGGAGCTGACATTTGAATCGGAGTGGAATAGAACTCGATCTGATAGCCCAACACTGTCTGAAGGATCCATGAATCTGACGTTATGGAAGCCCACTGATGGGAAAAATGGGAGAGTCTGCCCCCCACCTTTCCCACCGAAAACTGAACAATTTTGAAAAAGACTTACCAGCATATGATCTTGACCTAAATTGTCCTCTGTTCGTCCTGGGTCTCCAGGGTCTGCTTCTCTGGGGAAAAAATTGGCCCCCATAAGTCTGATCTTGGGGAGGTTGTCCCCTAAACATAGGGACATTTGAGGTCTGGTATCTACGCTGTGACTGTGCGGTACGGCCGGGAGAGCGACCTCTGCCACGCCCGGCCCTAAAGAAAACACGGGGCTGAAACACCTTCTTAAGAGAGGATTGTGCTTTATCTAAGGCTGTGAAAGCCGTAACAAATTTCCCCAGATCCTTGATGAAAGTGTCCCCAAATAATTGGCCTTGTGCCGATGGGCCTGGTTCAGAAACCGCCATCTCAGATAGTTTTGGGTCAATTTTTATGAGAATGGCCCTGCGTCTTTCAGCTGAAAGTGCCAAATTAGCATTCCCCACAATACAAATTGCCCGCTGAATCCATCCCCGGAGAACTTGGACGTCCACCGGGGATGCAGACACCAGGGCGCGTTCAGTAAGCTCAAACATCTTCGTTAATGGGCCCAAAACATCGAGAAGCTTGTCCTGACAGGACCGAAGCGACCGGTCAATACCTTTCCTCGGGTCCTTGCCCGACTTACTAATAAATTTGACCATTTTTGGGTCCAACTCAGGTGTGTCACATGCCTTATTGGCTACAGAAGGACGGGGACACTCCGCTCTCAATTTGTTTCGCGTATCCTTGCTAAGGGGTTTACGCACCCATTGCTCCACATATTTTGAGACCGGATCCATAGGAGACCACTCGGCCGAACGAGGATGGCGAATGGCCTCTGGGTCGAACAAAGGACACCCCAGCCCATCCAACAGGGGATGGGAGGTATCCCCGGACGACCCAGAAGCCACAGCCAAAGGCTGAGGTTCCACCTCCCCATCAGAAGAAAACTCCTGAGGAGGTGGAAGCCCCCAGTCCTCATCCGAAGATTCGGAAGTGGAACAATAGGAGTCAGGTTTGGCCCTGCGAGCCTTCTTAGTCCTCAGTTTAACTTCCTCCTGAGGTGAGGGTCTAGATAGTGGGACAGAGCCACACTGGTCAACACTGCCTTTATCTTGCGGTTGCCTTACAGTAGTACAAACTGTATTTTCAGCACTGTGTCTCTTATTAGAGTGGCAGAAATCAGGGTCAGAGCCCAAATGCCTACGCTTCATACTATGTTTTCCTCCAGGTTTAGAGCAAACCGCCGTCTGAGAGACGGCCTGAGTCAACATGATGGGGGCATCATGTGCAGTACTTCCCACTGCCGGGGTCTTTTTTGCCATAGCAGAAGCCATAGAATCCAGAATGGAAGCAGACATTTTCGTCCACATGTTTTGCATGGATTGTTCCATAAAAGTTTGGAATTGAGCCGCTTGACTGCCAAGAGCGGAGGAAGGATCCAGTCCCAAGCGCCCAGGCTGCTGCACAGGGATGGAAACCCCCTCCGCCCCGCCAGACATAGCACCAATATTATCAGAACAGGGAGTCAAGGGGTGATTAATCCCTTCATCACTGGAGGACATAATTGGTGAAATATACAGTAAAATATCAATAATATAACAAAGTGAGCTACTTAGCCCCTACAGACTTAATATGTTGTAGCTGGAATCAAACCCAGGAGTGCTGTGGGAAAGTCCAGTGCCCTAGACACTAAGCCACAGCAGCCCTGTACTACAAAGCTGAAAAAGGGCTCAGTGTTAACTATAGGAAAAATATGTGACAGCTACAAAGCCCCAACAGTAACACTGTGAACAGCGTGGTACTGGCAGAGGGAAAATTAAACAAATTTCAGTGTTTAAACTGTGAATTTCGAAGAAAACCGCCCTCAGAGTACCTCACAACCCAACGCACAGCCAGAGCACAGCAGACCCGCGAGGTGATCTCCATAAAATGGCCGATACCTCGCGGGTGCACAACGCTCCAAGCAGCCGACCGTCAGGGAGGGAGGGGGCGGTGTTACACAGAGTCGGATCGCGCATGCGCTAAGACGCGATCCGCTCAGAGAGGCCACCGGGAAAACCTCCGACACGGAGCTGGGCGGCAAGACCTAGAAGGGAGCCACTATACAAGGTGGAATTAAGTAAGGAGGAGAAAAACCCCCAAAGAGTGCCGGGATGAAAGCCAGCAATCCAAAGACTGTCAGAGGGCAAGTAAAATGCCAGAAGAGAGCTCTAGAAGCACACAGCTAGAAAGAACACAAACAGAACACAAACAGAACACAAACAGAACAGACCATGTACAAAACAGTAAAACAGAATACACTTATCTAGATACACTAGAGTAAAAATACATGACCTGTTCACAAGGGAGCAGCAAAGGAAAGAGGATTAGATGCAGTTGACGTCACTACATGTTTGGGGAGATATGGACTGTGATTGGTTGGGGGTGAAGTGATGATATGCAAATGTGTTTTTGGTCTTGCCTGTTGGTTTTTTGCAAATAAATTTTCCTTTGCTGCTTAAAGGGGCAGTGGAGAGAGTTAGCATAATATGAGCTTCCGTTCTGACATAGAATTACTGTGTGTAACAGAAACACTTACCTAGGAAGGAGTCCATCATACAGTAGTCAGGTGTATCTATATAATTACTGTGTGTAACAGACGCACTTACCTAGGTAGGAGTCCATCATACAGCAGTCAGGTGAATATCTATATAATTACTGTGTGTAACAGAAGCACTTACCTAGGTAGGAGTCCATCATACAGCAGTCAGGTGTATCTATATGATTACTGTGTGTAACAGAAACACTTACCTAGGAAGGAGTCCATCATACAGTAGTCAGGTGTCTATCTATATAATTACTGTGTGTAACAGAAGCACTTACCTAGGTAGGAATCCGTCATACAGCAGTCAGGTGTCTATCTATATAATTACTGTGTGTAACAGAAGCACTTACCTAGGTAGGAATCCGTCATACAGCAGTCAGGTGTCTATCTATATAATTACTGTGTGTAACAGAAGCACTTACCTAGGTAGGAGGCCATCATACAGCAGTCAGCCGTATCTATATAATTACTGTGTGTAACGGAAGCACTAACTAGGTAGGAGTCCATCATACAGCAGTCAGGTGTATCTCTATAATTACTGTGTGTAACAGAAGCACTTACCAAGGTAGGAGTCCATCATACAGCAGTCAGGTGTATATCTATATAATTACTGTGTGTAACAGAAGCACTTACCTAGGTAGGAGTACATCACACAGCGGTCAGGTGTATCTGTACAATTACTGTGTGTAACAGAAGCACTTACCTAGGTAGGAGTCCATCATACAGCAGTCAGGTGTATCTGTATAATTAATGTGTGTAACAGAAGCACTTACCTAGGTAGGAGTCCATCACACAGCAGTCAGGTGTATATCTATATAATTACTGTGTGTAACAGAAGCACTTACCTAGGTAGGAGCCCATCACGCAGCAGTCAGGTGTATCTATATAATTACTGTGTGTAACTGAAGCACTTACCTAGGTAGGAGCCCATCACACAGCAGTCAGGTGTATCTATATAATTACTGTGTGTAACAGAAACACTTACCAAGGTAGGAGTCCATCATACAGCAGTCAGGTGTATATCTATATAATTACTGTGTGTAACAGAAGCACTTACCTAGGTAGGAGTACATCACACAGCGGTCAGGTGTATCTGTACAATTACTGTGTGTAACAGAAGCACTTACCTAGGTAGGAGTCCATCATACAGCAGTCAGGTGTATCTGTATAATTAATGTGTGTAACAGAAGCACTTACCTAGGTAGGAGTCCATCACACAGCAGTCAGGTGTATATCTATATAATTACTGTGTGTAACAGAAGCACTTACCTAGGTAGGAGCCCATCACGCAGCAGTCAGGTGTATCTATATAATTACTGTGTGTAACTGAAGCACTTACCTAGGTAGGAGCCCATCACACAGCAGTCAGGTGTATCTATATAATTACTGTGTGTAACAGAAGCACTTACCTAGGTAGGAGTCCATCACACAGCAGTCAGGTGTATATCTATATAATTACTGTGTGTAACAGAAGCATTTACCTAGGTAGGAGTCCATCATACAGCAGTCAGGTATATCTATATAATTACTGTGTGTAACACCAGCACTTACCTAGGTAGGAGTCCATCATACAGCAGTCAGGTATATATCTATATAATTACTGTGTGTAACAGAAGCACTTACCTAGGTAGGAGTCCATCACACAGCAGTCAGGTATATCTATATAATTACAGTGTGTAACAGAAGCACTTACCTAGGTAGGAGTCCATCACACAGCAGTCAGGTGTATCTATATAATTACTGTGTGTAACAGAAGCACTTACCTAGGTAGGAGTCCATCATACAGCAGTCAGTTGTATCTATATAATTACTGTGTGTAACAGAAGCACTTACCTAGGTAGGAGTCCATCACACAGCAGTCAGGTGTATCTATATATTTACTGTCTGTAACAGAAACACTTACCTAGGTAGGAGTCCATCATACAGCAGTCAGGTGTATATCTATATAATTACTGTGTGTAACAGAAGCACTTACCTAGGTAGGAGTACATCATACAGTAGTCAGGTGTATCTATATAATTACTGTGTGTAACAGAAGCACTTACCTAGGTAGGAGTCCATCACACAGCAGTCAGGTGTATCTATATAATTACTGTGTGTAACAGAAGCACTTACCTAGGTAGGAGTCCATCATACAGCAGTCAGGTGTATCTATATAATTACTGTGTGTAACAGAAGCACTTACCTAGGTAGGAGTCCATCATACAGCAGTCAGGTGTATCTATATAATTACTGCGTGTAACAGAAGCACTTACCTAGGTAGGAGTCCATCACACAGCAGTCAGGTGTATCTATATAATTACTGCGTGTAACAGAAGCACTTACCTAGGTAGGAGTCCATCATACAGCAGTCAGGTGTATCTATATAATTACTGTGTGTAACAGAAGCACTTACCTAGGTAGGAGTCCATCACACAGCAGTCAGGTGAATGTATATAATTACTGTCTGTAACAGAAACACTTACCTAGGTAGGAGTCCATCATACAGCAGTCAGGTGTGTATCTATATAATTACTGTGTGTAACAGAAGCACTTACCTAGGTAGGAGTCCATCACACAGCAGTCAGGTGTATCTATATAATTACTGTGTGTAACAGAAGCATTTACCTAGGTAGGAGTCCATCATACAGCAGTCAGGTATATCTATATAATTACTGTGTGTAACACAAGCACTTACCTAAGTAGGAGTCCATCATACAGCAGTCAGGTATATATCTATATAATTACTGTGTGTAACAGAAGCACTTACCTAGGTAGGAGTCCATCACACAGCAGTCAGGTATATCTATATAATTACAGTGTGTAACAGAAGCACTTACCTAGGTAGGAGTCCATCACACAGCAGTCAGGTGTATCTATATAATTACTGTGTGTAACAGAAGCACTTACCTAGGTAGGAGTCCATCATACAGCAGTCAGTTGTATCTATATAATTACTGTGTGTAACAGAAGCACTTACCTAGGTAGGAGTCCATCACACAGCAGTCAGGTGTATCTATATATTTACTGTCTGTAACAGAAACACTTACCTAGGTAGGAGTCCATCATACAGCAGTCAGGTGTATATCTATATAATTACTGTGTGTAACAGAAGCACTTACCTAGGTAGGAGTACATCATACAGTAGTCAGGTGTATCTATATAATTACTGTGTGTAACAGAAGCACTTACCTAGGTAGGAGTCCATCACACAGCAGTCAGGTGTATCTATATAATTACTGTGTGTAACAGAAGCACTTACCTAGGTAGGAGTCCATCATACAGCAGTCAGGTGTATCTATATAATTACTGCGTGTAACAGAAGCACTTACCTAGGTAGGAGTCCATCACACAGCAGTCAGGTGTATCTATATAATTACTGCGTGGAACAGAAGCACTTACCTAGGTAGGAGTCCATCATACAGCAGTCAGGTGTATCTATATAATTACTGTGTGTAACAGAAGCACTTACCTAGGTAGGAGTCCATCACACAGCAGTCAGGTGAATGTATATAATTACTGTCTGCAACAGAAACACTTACCTAGGTAGGAGTCCATCATACAGCAGTCAGGTGTATATCTATATAATTACTGTGTGTAACAGAAGCACTTACCTAGGTAGGAGTACATCATACAGTAGTCAGGTGTATCTATATAATTACTGTGTGTAACAGAAGCACTTACCTAGGTAGGAGTCCATCACACAGCAGTCAGGTATATCTATATAATTACTGTGTGTAACAGAAGCACTTACCTAGGTAGGAGTCCATCATACAGCAGTCAGGTGTATCTATATAATTACTGTGTGTAACAGAAACACTTACCTAGGTAGGAGTCCATCACACAGCAGTCAGGTGTATCTGTATAATTACTGTGTGTAACAGAAGCACTTACCTAGGTAGGAGTCCATCACACAGCAGTCAGGTGTATCTATATAATTACTGTGTGTAACAGAAACACTTACCTAGGTAGGAGTCCATCACACTGCAGTTAGGTGTATCTGTATAATTACTGTGTGTAACAGAAGCACTTACCTAGGTAGGAGTCCATCACACAGCAGTCAGGTGTATCTATATAATTACTGTGTGTAACAGAAGCACTTACCTAGGTAGGAGTCCATCACACAGCGGTCAGGTGTATCTATATAATTACTGTGTGTAACAGAAGCACTTACCTAGGTAGGAGTCCATCACACAGCAGTCAGGTGTATCTATATAATTACTGTGTGTAACAGAAGCACTTACCTAGGTAGGAGTCCATCATACAGCAGTCAGGTGTATCTATATAATTACTGTGTGTAACAGAAGGACTTACCTAGGTAGGAGTCCATCACACAGCAGTCAGGTGTATCTATATAATTACTGTGTGTAACAGAAGCACTTACCTAGGTAGGAGTCCATCATACAGCAGTCAGATGTATCTATATAATTACTGTGTGTAACAGAAGCACTTACCTAGGTAGGAGTCCATCACACAGCAGTCAGGTGTATCTATATAATTACTGTGTGTAACAGAAGCACTTACCTAGGTAGGAGTCCATCACACAGCAGTCAGGTGTATCTATATAATTACTGTGTGTAACAGAAGCACTTACCTAGGTAGGAGTCCATCATACAGCAGTCAGGTGTATCTATATAATTACTGTGTGTAACAGAAGCACTTACCTAGGTAGGAGCCCATCACACAGCAGTCAGGTGTATCTATATAATTACTGTGTGTAACAGAAGGACTTACCTAGGTAGGAGTCCATCACACAGCAGTCAGGCGTATCTGTATAATTACTGTGTGCGACAGAAGCACTTACCTAGGTAGGAGTCCATCACACAGCAGTCAGGCGTATCTGTATAATTACTGTGTGCGACAGAAGCACTTACCTAGGTAGGAGTCCATCACACAGCAGTCAGGTGTATCTATATAATTACTATGTGTAACAGAAGTACTTACCTAGGTAGGAGTCCATCATACAGCAGTCAGGTGTATCTATATAATTACTATGTGTAACAGAAGCACTTACCTAGGTAGGAGTCCATCACACAGCAGTCAGGTGTATCTATATAATTACTGTGTGTAACAGAAGCACTTACCTAGGTAGGAGTCCATCACACAGCAGTCAGGTGTATCTATATAATGATGGAAAGTCAGAATTTTATTAAAGACACGGAGGCTTGGGCATGGATCTACTTGAATATCCTTTTAAACCTAGTAACCCATGTCTAGGCATGGATCTTTAACTCTGGCAGTTCCTATTTGGGAATATCTATATTTTACCTTAGTGATTCTTATCTAGGCATGGATCTACTTGCATGTTTTTATCTCTCAGCTCCTATGGGCATAGATCTACTTGCATTTATCTTTAACTCTAGTAATTCCTATCTGGGCATAGATATGCTTGCATATTTCTTACACCCTACTAAGACCTATCTCAATATGTATGTATGTATGTGTGTGTATGGGTATGTATGTATGTATATGTATATGTATATATATATATATATATATATATATATATATATATATATATATATATATATATATATATATTATATATATATATATATACTAGCAATCTGGAACGGCATTGCCCATCAGGATATATAGGGAATTAATGCACACACACACACACGGATGCAAGACAAACACACACACATTCACACACACATGCAAATGCACACGCATTCACTGAGATGCATAAAGATCGACACAGTCATACACACATACATACATACATACATACATATATGCAATGCACAACATGCAGACACATAGAGTGTGATACAGACATGCAACACACACAGTGAGGAACACACAGGCACACACAGACACACACAGACACACACACACAGAACTGAGTCATAAGGGGGTAACTTATGTGTCATTGTTATGAGTTTGTGCTTGTACTTATGCCTCCACTGTGGCATTCAGTCATATAGTTGAAATGCATGTGGAAATTGCACATACTATTGTGGAAGGTGGATCGTGCTGGCTCCCGGGGTGTGAGTGAGTGTGTGTGAGTCAGTGGCATTAATTCATGTAGTTGAAATGCATGTGGGAATTGCAAATACTATGGTAGAACGTGGATCGTGCTGGCTCCCGGGGTGTGAGTGAGACTATGGTGGAAGGTGGATCGTGCTGGCTTCCGGGGTGTGAGTACGAGAGTGAGTGATTGCGTGAGTGTGTGTGATTGCGTGAGTGTGTGTGATTGCGTGAGTGTGAGGGTGTGTGAGGGTGTGTGAGTGAGAGAGTGTGTAAGTGAGTGTGATTGAGTGAGTGTGTGATTGAGTGAGAGATTGAGAGTGTGGGACTGAGAGTGTGAGTGAGAATGTGAGTGTGTGAATTATTGTGTGTATGACAGTGTGTGATTGAGTGAGTGTGAGTGTGTGTTTTTCATCTGATGTGTTTGTGTCTGTGGTATAGGAGCGAGTGGCAGCCATTTTGTTTTTTCAGTTACTTAGATAGTGGTGGGTGGGCTGGATAGTGGGGACAGACCAACTCCCTGCATGATTTAAATCACTCCCCCATTTTATCACCCAATGGGAGCAGTAACTCCTCCTTACATAACCCTTTGAGTGCCAGAGGGGTACCCAACGCATTGCTTTGGTGTGGGGGTGGTGTCCCTCTTTTTAGGACATCAGACTGTGTGGTGGGTACATAAATGTATCACATTGCTCCACAGCAATAAAACTCACATTAATGTTTGTTTAAACATTGTTATATTTGTTTATACATTATCTGTGTAAATAAAATACTTTGGTGTTGCTCTTGATAATTTATTCAGTTACATCAATGGCTCATATGTATTAAAGCAACCTGGTTTTATTCTGGAGTAAACCAACTGCACAATAGGGGACAAATAAATGTTCTTAAAATCCACTGCACTTGAATAGAGTTTTTAACCTCTTGAATGCTAGAGAGGTCTCCAATGCATTGCTTTGAAATGTATTGAAGACCGCTCTAGCATTCAAGGAGTTAAAACCCCTATTTAATGTGACAGGAATTTTGATTTGTTCCCTGTGGTACAGTTGGTTTACACCACAATAACTTCAGTTAGTTAGGACAAATAACAATGGCAAGAGTTGAACATAAAATGTCTTACTTCTTAACTCTTTGCATTGCATTATATATATATTAGTAAAATAAACATATATGTTGTGTAAAGATAACTCACTCCACACTATAGCGTTATCATCACTACCACTGGTGGCAGGCACTCTGTTGAATTTTGCTGTTGGCTCTAGCCCCAGATCTTTTTGGAACCTAGAAACGCCCCTGGTGTACCCCTCTGGCACTCAAAGGGTTAAGTTGAGGTAACATAGCAATATAACACACGGTGGCTCTTCAGTTGAGGCAGTGTAGCAATATGCTGAGGGAACGAATAGAAAGTGGTGTTTGAGGCTTGTCCTCTGTAACATACAGCAAAGCATCTCTGTCCCTTTAAGGAGAAAGGGCGGGAATCAGGAAGCAGGAAGTGGAGGAGTGACAGTTGAGACTGTGAGGTGACTGAAGAGATGAAGAGGTAAATTAAAGAGTTGTTATTAAGTTTATCCCTGAGTTTGTATTTTATGGAAATATTACACCCTCCTACTGAAACAGAGTGTATGGAGGGTTACAGTTATCTGTGGGAGGTGACACAGTTTATGGAGGGTTACAGTTATCTGTGGGAGGTGACACAGTGTGTATGGAGGGTTACAGTTATCTGTGAGAGGTGACACAGAGTGTATGGAGGGTTACAGTTATCTGTGGGAGGTGACACAGTTTATGGAGGGTTACAGTTATCTGTGGGAGGTGACACAGTGTGTATGGAGGGTTACAGTTATCTGTGAGAGGTGACACAGAGTGTGTATGGAGGGTTACAGTTATCTGTGGGAGGTGACACACAGTGTATGGAGGGTTACAGTTATCTGTGGGTGGTGACACAGTGTGTATGGAGGGTTACAGTTATCTGTGGGAGGTGACACACAGTGTATGGAGGGTTACAGTTATCTGTGGGAGGTGACACAGTGTATGGAGGGTTACAGTTATCTGTGGGAGGTGACACAGTGTATGGAGGGTTACAGTTATCTGTGGGAGGTGACACAGAGTGTATGGAGGGTTACAGTTATCTGTGGGAGGTGACACAGTGTATGGAGGGTTACAGTTATCTGTGGGAGGTGACACAGTGTGTATGGAGGGTTACAGTTATCTGTGGGAGGTGACACAGTGTATGGAGGGTTACAGTTATCTGTGGGAGGTGACACACAGTGTGTATGGAGGGTTACAGTTATCTGTGGGAGGTGACACACAGTGTATGGAGGGTTACATTTATCTGTGGGAGGTGACACACAGTGTGTATGGAGGGTTACATTTATCTGTGGGAGGTGACACACAGTCTGTATGGAGGGTTACAGTTATCTGTGGGAGGTGACACACAGTGTGTATGGAGGGTTACATTTATCTGTGGGAGGTGACACACAGTGTATGGAGGGTTACAGTTATCTGTGGGAGGTGACAGTGTATGGAGGGTTACAGTTATCTGTGGGAGGTGA
The DNA here is from genome assembly GCA_037306005.1 of Rhinophrynus dorsalis. Lineage (NCBI taxonomy): Eukaryota > Metazoa > Chordata > Amphibia > Anura > Rhinophrynidae > Rhinophrynus > Rhinophrynus dorsalis. The sequence continues at coordinate 631,310,397 of CM074719.1, read as the reverse complement.
CACAGTGTGTATGGAGGGTTACAGTAATCTGTGGGAGGTGACACATAGTGTATGGAGGATTACAGTTATCTGTGGGAGGTGACACAGTGTATGGAGGGTTACAGTTATCTGTGTGAGGTGACACAGTGTATGGAGGGTTACAGTTATCTGTGGGAGGTGACACAGTGTATGGAGGGTTACAGTTATCTGTGGGAGGTGACACAGTGTATGGAGGATTACAGTTATCTGTGGGAGGTAACACAGTGTGTATGGAGGGTTACAGTTATCTGTGGGAGGTGACACAGTGTGTATGGAGGGTTACAGTTATCTGTGGGAGGTGACACAGTGTATGGAGGGTTACAGTTATCTGTGGGAGGTGACACAGTGTGTATGGAGGGTTACAGTTATCTGTGGGAGGTGACACAGTGTGTATGGAGGGTTACAGTTATCTGTGGGAGGTGACACAGTGTATGGAGGGTTACAGTTATCTGTGGGAGGTGACACAGTGTGTATGGAGGGTTACAGTTATCTGTGGGAGGTGACACAGTGTATGGAGGGTTACAGTTATCTGTGGGAGGTGACACACAGTGTGTATGGAGGGTTACAGTTATCTGTGGGAGGTGACACACAGTGTGTATGGAGGGTTACAGTTATCTGTGGGAGGTGACACACAGTGTATGGAGGGTTACAGTTATCTGTGGGAGGTGACACAGTGTATGGAGGGTTACAGTTATCTGTGGGAGGTGACACAGTGTGTATGGAGGGTTACAGTTATCTGTGGGAGGTGACACAGTGTATGGAGGGTTACAGTTATCTGTGGGAGGTGACACAGTGTATGGAGGGTTACAGTTATCTGTGGGAGGTGACACAGTGTATGGAGGATTACAGTTATCTGTGGGAGGTGACACAGTGTGTATGGAGGGTTACAGTTATCTGTGGGAGGTGACACAGAGTGTATGGAGTGTTACAGTTATCTGTGGGAGGTGACACAGTGTATGGAGGGTTACAGTTATCTGTGGGAGGTGACACAGTGTATGGAGGGTTACAGTTATCTGTGGGAGGTGACACAGTGTGTATGGAGGATTACAGTTATCTGTGGGAGGTGACAGTGTATGGAGGGTTACAGTTATCTGTGGGAGGTAACACAGAGTGTATGGAGGGTTACAGTTATCTGTGGGAGGTGACACAGTGTATGGAGGGTTACAGTTATCTGTGGGAGGTGACACAGTGTGTATGGAGGATTACAGTTATCTGTGGGAGATGACACAGTGTGTATGGGGGGTTACAGTTATGTGTGGGAGGTGACACAGTGTATGGAGGGTTACAGTTATCTGTGGGAGGTAACACAGAGTGTATGGAGGGTTACAGTTATCTGTGGGAGGTGACACAGTGTATGGAGGGTTACAGTTATCTGTGGGAGGTGACACAGTGTGTATGGAGGATTACAGTTATCTGTGGGAGGTGACAGTGTATGGAGGGTTACAGTTATCTGTGGGAGGTGACACAGTGTATGGAGGGTTACAGTTATCTGTGGGAGGTGACACAGTGTATGGAGGGTTACAGTTATCTGTGGGAGGTGACACAGTGTGTATGGAGGGTTACAGTTATCTGTGGGAGGTGACACAGTGTATGGAGGGTTACAGTTATCTGTGGGAGGTGACACAGTGTATGGAGGGTTACAGTTATCTGTGGGAGGTGACACAGTGTATGGAGCGTTACAGTTATCTGTGGGAGGTGACACAGTGTGTATGGAGGGTTACAGTTATCTGTGGGAGGTGACACACAGTGTATGGAGGGTTACAGTTATCTGTGGGAGGTGACACAGAATGTATGGAGGGTTACAGTTATCTGTGGAAGGTGACACAGTGTGTATGGAGGGTTACAGTTATCTGTGGGAGGTGACACAGTGTGTATGGAGGGTTACAGTTATCTGTGGGAGGTGACACAGAGTGTATGGAGGGTTACAGTTATCTGTAGGAGGTGACACAGAGTGTATGGAGGGTTACAGTTATCTGTGGGAGGTGACACAGAGTGTATGGAGGGTTACAGTTATCTGTGGGAGGTGACACAGAGTGTATGGAGGGTTACAGTTATCTGTGGGAGGTGACACAGTGTATGGAGGGTTACAGTTATCTGTGGGAGGTGACACAGTGTATATGGAGGATTACAGTTATCAGTGGGAGGTGACACAGAGTGTATGGAGGGTTACAGTTATCTGTGGGAGGTGACACAGTGTGTATGGAGGGTTACAGTTATCTGTGGGAGGTGACACAGTGTATGGAGGGTTACAGTTATCTGTGGGAGGTGACACAGTGTGTATGGAGGGTTACAGTTATCTGTGGGAGGTGACACAGAGTGTATGGAGGGTTACAGTTATCTGTGGAAGGTGACACAGTGTGTATGGAGGGTTACAGTTATCTGTGGGAGGTGACACAGTGTATGGAGGGTTACAGTTATCTGTGGGAGGTGACACAGTGTGTATGAAGGGTTACAGTTATCTGTCGGAGGTGACACAGTGTATGTAGGGTTACAGTTATCTGTGGGAGGTGACACACAGTGTATGGAGGGTTACAGTTATCTGTGGGAGGTGACACACAGTGTATGGAGGATTACAGTTATCTGTGGGAGGTGACACAGTGTATGTAGGGTTACAGTTATCTGTGGGAGGTGACACAGTGTGTATGAAGGGTTACAGTTATCTGTGGGAGGTGACACAGTGTGTATGGAGGGTTACAGTTATCTGTGGGAGGTGACACAGTGTATGGAGGGTTACAGTTATCTGTGGGAGGTGACACAGAGTGTATAGAGGGTTACAGTTATCTGTGGGAGGTGACACACAGTGTATGGAGGGTTACAGTTATCTGTGGGAGGTGACACACAGTGTATGGAGGGTTACAGTTATCTGTGGGAGGTGACACACAGTGTGTATGGAGGGTTACAGTTATCTGTGGGAGGTGACACACAGTGTATGGAGGGTTACAGTTATCTGTGGGAGGTGACACACAGTGTATGGAGGATTACAGTTATCTGTGGGAGGTGACACACAGTGTGTATGGAGGGTTACAGTTATCTGTGGGAGGTGACACAGTGTGTATGGAGGGTTACAGTTATCTGTGGGAGGTGACACAGAGTGTATGGAGGGTTACAGTTATCTGTGGGAGGTGACACAGTGTGTATGGAGGGTTACAGTTATCTGTGGGAGGTGACACAGTGTGTATGAAGGGTTACAGTTATCTGTGGGAGGTGACACAGTGTGTATGGAGGGTTACAGTTATCTGTGGGAGGTGACACAGTGTATGGAGGGTTACAGTTATCTGTGGGAGGTGACACACAGTGTATGGAGGGTTACAGTTATCTGTGGGAGGTGACACAGAGTGTATGGAGGGTTACAGTTAATTGTGGGAGGTAACACACAGTGTATGGATGGTTACAGTTATCTGTGGGAGGTGACACAGAGTGTATGGAGGGTTACAGTTATCTGTGGGAGGTGACACAGAGTGTATGGAGGGTCACAGTTATCTGTGGGAGGTGACACAGTGTGTATGGAGGGTTACAGTTATCTGTGGGAGGTGACACAGAGTGTATGGAGGGTTACAGTTATCTGTGGGAGGTGACACACAGTGTATGGAGGGTTACAGTTATCTGTGGGAGGTGACACAGTGTGTATGGAGGGTTACAGTTATCTGTGGGAGGTGACACAGAGTGTATGGAGGGTTACAGTTATCTGTGGGAGGTGACACAGTGTGTATGGAGGGTTACAGTTATCTGTGGGAGGTGACACAGTGTATGGAGGGTTACAGTTATCTGTGGGAGGTGACACAGTGTGTATGGAGGGTTACAGTTATCTGTGGGAGGTGACACAGTGTGTATGGAGGGTTACAGTTATCTGTGGGAGGTGACACACAGTATATGGAGGGTTACAGTTATCTGTGGGAGGTGACACAGTGTGTATGGAGGGTTACAGTTATCTATGGGAGGTGACACAGAGTGTATGGAGGGTTACAGTTATCTGTGGTAGGTGACACAGAGTGTATGGAGGGTTACAGTTATCTGTGGGAGGTGACACAGTGTATGGAGGGTTACAGTTATCTGTGGGAGGTGACACAGTGTGTATGGAGGGTTACAGTTATCTGTGGGAGGTGACACAGTGTGTATGGAGGGTTACAGTTATCTGTGGGAGGTGACACAGTGTATGGAGGGTTACAGTTATCTGTGGGAGGTGACACAGAGTGTATGGAGGGTTACAGTTATCTGTGGAAGGTGACACAGATAAGTATGGAGGGTTACAGTTATCTGTGGGAGGTGACACAGTGTGTATGGAGGGTTACACTTATCTGTGGGAGGTGACACAGTGTATGGAGGGTTACAGTTATCTGTGGGAGGTGACACAGTGTATGGAGGGTTACAGTTATCTGTGGGAGGTGACACAGTGTGTATGGAGGGTTACAGTTATCTGTGGGAGGTGACACAGTGTATGGAGGGTTACAGTTATCTGTGGGAGGTGACACAGTGTGTATGGAGGGTTACAGTTATCTGTGGGAGGTGACACAGTGTATGGAGGGTTACAGTTATCTGTGGGAGGTGACACACAGTGTGTATGGAGGGTTACAGTTATCTGTGGGAGGTGACACACAGTGTGTATGGAGGGTTACAGTTATCTGTGGGAGGTGACACACAGTGTATGGAGGGTTACAGTTATCTGTGGGAGGTGACACAGTGTATGGAGGGTTACAGTTATCTGTGGGAGGTGACACAGTGTGTATGGAGGGTTACAGTTATCTGTGGGAGGTGACACAGTGTATGGAGGGTTACAGTTATCTGTGGGAGGTGACACAGTGTATGGAGGGTTACAGTTATCTGTGGGAGGTGACACAGTGTATGGAGGATTACAGTTATCTGTGGGAGGTGACACAGTGTGTATGGAGGGTTACAGTTATCTGTGGGAGGTGACACAGAGTGTATGGAGTGTTACAGTTATCTGTGGGAGGTGACACAGTGTATGGAGGGTTACAGTTATCTGTGGGAGGTGACACAGTGTATGGAGGGTTACAGTTATCTGTGGGAGGTGACACAGTGTGTATGGAGGATTACAGTTATCTGTGGGAGGTGACAGTGTATGGAGGGTTACAGTTATCTGTGGGAGGTAACACAGAGTGTATGGAGGGTTACAGTTATCTGTGGGAGGTGACACAGTGTATGGAGGGTTACAGTTATCTGTGGGAGGTGACACAGTGTGTATGGAGGATTACAGTTATCTGTGGGAGGTGACACAGTGTGTATGGGGGGTTACAGTTATCTGTGGGAGGTGACACAGTGTATGGAGGGTTACAGTTATCTGTGGGAGGTGACACAGTGTATGGAGGATTACAGTTATCTGTGGGAGGTAACACAGTGTGTATGGAGGGTTACAGTTATCTGTGGGAGGTGACACAGTGTATGGAGGGTTACAGTTATCTGTGGGAGGTGACACAGTGTGTATGGAGGGTTACAGTTATCTGTGGGAGGTGACACAGTGTGTATGGAGGATTACAGTTACCTGTGGGAGGTGACAGTGTATGGAGGGTTACAGTTATCTGTGGGAGGTAACACAGAGTGTATGGAGGGTTACAGTTATCTGTGGGAGGTGACACAGTGTATGGAGGGTTACAGTTATCTGTGGGAGGTGACACAGTGTGTATGGAGGATTACAGTTATCTGTGGGAGGTGACAGTGTATGGAGGGTTACAGTTATCTGTGGGAGGTGACACAGTGTATGGAGGGTTACAGTTATCTGTGGGAGGTGACACAGTGTATGGAGGGTTACAGTTATCTGTGGGAGGTGACACAGTGTGTATGGAGGGTTACAGTTATCTGTGGGAGGTGACACAGTGTGTATGGAGGGTTACAGTTATCTGTGGGAGGTGACACAGTGTATGGAGGGTTACAGTTATCTGTGGGAGGTGACACAGTGTATGGAGGGTTACAGTTATCTGTGGGAGGTGACACAGTGTGTATGGAGGGTTACAGTTATCTGTGGGAGGTGACACACAGTGTATGGAGGGTTACAGTTATCTGTGGGAGGTGACACAGAGTGTATGGAGGGTTACAGTTATCTGTGGAAGGTGACACAGTGTGTATGGAGGGTTACAGTTATCTGTGGGAGGTGACACAGTGTGTATGGAGGGTTACAGTTATCTGTGGGAGGTGACACAGAGTGTATGGAGGGTTACAGTTATCTGTAGGAGGTGACACAGAGTGTATGGAGGGTTACAGTTATCTGTGGGAGGTGACACAGAGTGTATGGAGGGTTACAGTTATCTGTGGGAGGTGACACAGAGTGTATGGAGGGTTACAGTTATCTGTGGGAGGTGACACAGTGTATGGAGGGTTACAGTTATCTGTGGGAGGTGACACAGTGTATATGGAGGATTACAGTTATCAGTGGGAGGTGACACAGAGTGTATGGAGGGTTACAGTTATCTGTGGGAGGTGACACAGTGTGTATGGAGGGTTACAGTTATCTGTGGGAGGTGACACAGTGTATGGAGGGTTACAGTTATCTGTGGGAGGTGACACAGTGTGTATGGAGGGTTACAGTTATCTGTGGGAGGTGACACAGAGTGTATGGAGGGTTACAGTTATCTGTGGAAGGTGACACAGTGTGTATGGAGGGTTACAGTTATCTGTGGGAGGTGACACAGTGTATGGAGGGTTACAGTTATCTGTGGAAGGTGACACAGTGTGTATGAAGGGTTACAGTTATCTGTCGGAGGTGACACAGTGTATGTAGGGTTACAGTTATCTGTGGGAGGTGACACACAGTGTATGGAGGGTTACAGTTATCTGTGGGAGGTGACACACAGTGTATGGAGGATTACAGTTATCTGTGGGAGGTGACACAGTGTATGTAGGGTTACAGTTATCTGTGGGAGGTGACACAGTGTGTATGAAGGGTTACAGTTATCTGTGGGAGGTGACACAGTGTGTATGGAGGGTTACAGTTATCTGTGGGAGGTGACACAGTGTATGGAGGGTTACAGTTATCTGTGGGAGGTGACACAGAGTGTATAGAGGGTTACAGTTATCTGTGGGAGGTGACACACAGTGTATGGAGGGTTACAGTTATCTGTGGGAGGTGACACACAGTGTATGGAGGGTTACAGTTATCTGTGGGAGGTGACACACAGTGTGTATGGAGAGTTACAGTTATCTGTGGGAGGTGACACACAGTGTATGGAGGGTTACAGTTATCTGTGGGAGGTGACACACAGTGTATGGAGGATTACAGTTATCTGTGGGAGGTGACACACAGTGTGTATGGAGGGTTACAGTTATCTGTGGGAGGTGACACAGTGTGTATGGAGGGTTACAGTTATCTGTGGGAGGTGACACAGAGTGTATGGAGGGTTACAGTTATCTGTGGGAGGTGACACAGTGTGTATGGAGGGTTACAGTTATCTGTGGGAGGTGACACAGTGTGTATGAAGGGTTACAGTTATCTGTGGGAGGTGACACAGTGTGTATGGAGGGTTACAGTTATCTGTGGGAGGTGACACAGTGTATGGAGGGTTACAGTTATCTGTGGGAGGTGACACACAGTGTATGGAGGGTTACAGTTATCTGTGGGAGGTGACACAGAGTGTATGGAGGGTTACAGTTAATTGTGGGAGGTAACACACAGTGTATGGATGGTTACAGTTATCTGTGGGAGGTGACACAGAGTGTATGGAGGGTTACAGTTATCTGTGGGAGGTGACACAGAGTGTATGGAGGGTCACAGTTATCTGTGGGAGGTGACACAGTGTGTATGGAGGGTTACAGTTATCTGTGGGAGGTGACACAGAGTGTATGGAGGGTTACAGTTATCTGTGGGAGGTGACACACAGTGTATGGAGGGTTACAGTTATCTGTGGGAGGTGACACAGTGTGTATGGAGGGTTACAGTTATCTGTGGGAGGTGACACAGAGTGTATGGAGGGTTACAGTTATCTGTGGGAGGTGACACAGTGTGTATGGAGGGTTACAGTTATCTGTGGGAGGTGACACAGTGTATGGAGGGTTACAGTTATCTGTGGGAGGTGACACAGTGTGTATGGAGGGTTACAGTTATCTGTGGGAGGTGACACAGTGTGTATGGAGGGTTACAGTTATCTGTGGGAGGTGACACACAGTATATGGAGGGTTACAGTTATCTGTGGGAGGTGACAGTGTGTATGGAGGGTTACAGTTATCTATGGGAGGTGACACAGAGTGTATGGAGGGTTACAGTTATCTGTGGTAGGTGACACAGAGTGTATGGAGGGTTACAGTTATCTGTCGGAGATGACACAGTCTATGGAGGGTTACAGTTATCTGTGGGAGGTGACACAGTGTGTATGGAGGGTTACAGTTATCTGTGGGAGGTGACACAGTGTGTATGGAGGGTTACAGTTATCTGTGGGAGGTGACACAGTGTATGGAGGGTTACAGTTATCTGTGGGAGGTGACACAGAGTGTATGGAGGGTTACAGTTATCTGTGGAAGGTGACACAGTGTGTATGGAGGGTTACAGTTATCTGTGGGAGGTGACACAGTGTGTATGGAGGGTTACAGTTATCTGTGGGAGGTGACACAGTGTGTATGGAGGGTTACAGTTATCTGTGGGAGGTGACACAGTGTATGGAGGGTTACAGTTATCTGTGGGAGGTGACACACAGTGTATGGAGGGTTACAGTTATCTGTGGGAGGTGACACAGAGTGTATGGAGGGTTACAGTTATCTGTGGGAGGTGACACACAGTGTATGAAGGGTTACAGTTATCTGTGGGAGGTGACACACTGTGTATGGAGGGTTACAGTTATCTGTGGGAGGTGACACACAGTGTATGGAGGGTTACAGTTATCTGTGGGAGGTGACACAGTGTGTATGGAGGGTTACAGTTATCTGTGGGAGGTGACACAGTGTGTATGGAGGGTTACAGTTATCTGTGGGAGGTGACACAATGTGTATGGAGGGTCACAGTTATCTGTGGGAGGTGACACAGTGTATGTAGGGTTACAGTTATCTGTGGGAGGTGACACAGTGTATGGAGGGTTACAGTTATCTGTTGGAGGTGACACAGAGTGTATGGAGGGTTACAGTTATCTGTGGAAGGTGACACAGTGTGTATGAAGGGTTACAGTTATCTGTGGGAGGTGACACAGTGTGTATGGAGGGTTACAGTTATCTGTGGGAGGTGACACACAGTGTATGGAGGGTTACAGTTATATGTGGGAGGTGACACAGTGTGTATGGAGGGTTACAGTTATCTGTGGGAGGTGACACAGAGTGTATGGAGGGTTACAGTTATCTGTGGGAGGTGACACACAGTGTATGGAGGGTTACAGTTATCTGTGGGAGGTGACACAGTGTATGGAGGGTTACAGTTATCTGTGGGAGGTGACACAGTGTATGGAGGGTTACAGTTATCTGTTGGAGGTGACACAGAGTGTATGGAGGGTTACAGTTATCTGTGGGAGGTGACACAGTGTGTATGGAGGGTTACAGTTATCTGTGGGAGGTGACACAGTGTATGGAGGGTTACAGTTATCTGTGGGAGGTGACACAGTGTGTATGGAGGGTTACAGTTATCTGTGGGAGGTGACACAGTGTGTATGGAGGGTTACAGTTATCTGTGGGAGGTGACACAGTGTGTATGAAGGGTTACAGTTATCTGTGGGAGGTGACACAGTGTGTATGGAGGGTTACAGTTATCTGTGGGAGGTGACACAGTGTATGGAGGGTTACAGTTATCTGTGGGAGGTGACACACAGTGTATGGAGGGTTACAGTTATCTGTGGGAGGTGACACAGAGTGTATGGAGGGTTACAGTTATCTGTGGGAGGTGACACAGTGTGTATGGAGGGTTACAGTTATCTGTGGGAGGTGACACAGTGTGTATGGAGGGTTACAGTTATCTGTGGGAGGTGACACAGTGTATGGAGGGTTACAGTTATCTGTGGGAGGTGACACACAGTGTATGGAGGGTTACAGTTATCTGTGGGAGGTGACACAGAGTGTATGGAGGGTTACAGTTATCTGTGGGAGGTGACACACAGTGTATGAAGGGTTACAGTTATCTGTGGGAGGTGACACACTGTGTATGGAGGGTTACAGTTATCTGTGGGAGGTGACACACAGTGTATGGAGGGTTACAGTTATATGTGGGAGGTGACACAGTGTGTATGGAGGGTTACAGTTATCTGTGGGAGGTGACACAGAGTGTATGGAGGGTTACAGTTATCTGTGGGAGGTGACACACAGTGTGTGGAGGGTTACAGTTATCTGTGGGAGGTGACACACAGTATATGGAGGGTTACAGTTATCTGTGGGAGGTGACACAGTGTGTATGGAGGGTTACAGTTATCTATGGGAGGTGACACAGAGTGTATGGAGGGTTACAGTTATCTGTGGGAGGTGACACACAGAGTGTATGGAGGGTTACAGTTATCTATGGGAGGTGACACAGAGTGTATGGATGGTTACAGTTATCTGTGGCAGGTGACACAGTGTATGGAGGGTTACAGTTATCTGTTGGAGGTGACACAGAGTGTATTGAGGGTTACAGTTATCTGTGGGAGGTGACACAGTGTGTATGGAGGGTTACAGTTATCTGTGGGAGGTGACACAGTGTATGGAGGGTTACAGTTATCTGTGGGAGGTGACACAGTGTGTATGGAGGGTTACAGTTATCTGTGGGAGGTGACACAGTGTGTATGGAGGGTTACAGTTATCTGTGGGAGGTGACACACAGTATATGGAGGGTTACAGTTATCTGTGGGAGGTGACACAGTGTGTATGGAGGGTTACAGTTATCTATGGGAGGTGACACAGAGTGTATGGAGGGTTACAGTTATCTGTGGGAGGTGACACACAGAGTGTATGGAGGGTTACAGTTATCTGTGGGAGGTGACACAGTGTATGGAGGGTTACAGTTATCTGTGGGAGGTGACACAGTGTGTATGGAGGGTTACAGTTATCTGTGGGAGGTGACACAGTGTGTATGGAGGGTTACAGTTATCTGTGGGAGGTGACACAGTGTGTATGGAGGGTTACAGTTATCTGTGGGAGGTGACACAGTGTATGGAGGGTTACAGTTATCTGTGGGAGGTGACACACAGTGTATGGAGGGTTACAGTTATCTGTGGGAGGTGACACAGAGTGTATGGAGGGTTACAGTTATCTGTGGGAGGTGACACACAGTGTATGAAGGGTTACAGTTATCTGTGGGAGGTGACACACTGTGTATGGAGGGTTACAGTTATCTGTGGGAGGTGACACACAGTGTATGGAGGGTTACAGTTATCTGTGGGAGGTGACACAGTGTGTATGGAGGGTTACAGTTATCTGTGGGAGGTGACACAGTGTGTATGGAGGGTTACAGTTATCTGTGGGAGGTGACACAATGTGTATGGAGGGTCACAGTTATCTGTGGGAGGTGACACAGTGTATGTAGGGTTACAGTTATCTGTGGGAGGTGATACAGTGTGTATGGAGGGTTACAGTTATCTGTGGGAGGTGACACACAGTGTGTATGGAGGGTTACAGTTATCTGTGGGAGGTGACACACAGGGTTTATGGAGGGTTACAGTTATTTGTGGGAGGTGACACAGTGTGGATGGAGTGTTACAGTTATCTGTGGGAGGTGACACAGAGTGTATGGAGGGTTACAGTTATCTGTGGGAAGTGACACAGAGTGAATGGAGTGTTACAGTTATCTGTGGGAGGTGACACACAGGGTGTATGGAGGGTTACAGTTATCTGTGGGAGGTGACACAGTGTGAATGGAGGGTTACAGTTATCTGTGGGAGGTGATATAGTGTATGGAGGGTTACAGTTATCTGTGGGAGGTAACACAGAGTGTATGGAGATTTACAGTTATCTGTTGGAGGTGACACACAGAGTGTATGGAGGGTTACAGTTATCTGTGGAAGGTGACACACAGTGTATGGAGGGTTACAGTTATCTGTTGGAGGTGACACAGAGTGTATGGAGGGTTACAGTTATCTGTGGTAGGTGACACAGTGTGTATGGAGGGTTACAGTTATCTGTGGGAGGTGACACAGTGTGTATGGAGGGTTACAGTTATCTGTGGGAGGTGACACAATGTGTATGGAGGGTTACAGTTATCTGTGGGAGGTGACACACAGGGTTTATGGAGAGTTACAGTTATCTGTGGGAGGTGACACAGTGTGTATGGAGGGTTACAGTTATCTGTGGGAGGTGACACAGTGTGTATGGAGGGTTACAGTTATCTGTGGGAGGTGACACAGTGTATGGAGGGTTACAGTTATCTGTGGGAGGTGACACACAGTGTATGGAGGGTTACAGTTATCTGTGGGAGGTGACACAGAGTGTATGGAGGGTTACAGTTATCTGTGGGAGGTGACACACAGTGTATGAAGGGTTACAGTTATCTGTGGGAGGTGACACACTGTGTATGGAGGGTTACAGTTATCTGTGGGAGGTGACACACAGTGTATGGAGGGTTACAGTTATATGTGGGAGGTGACACAGTGTGTATGGAGGGTTACAGTTATCTGTGGGAGGTGACACAGAGTGTATGGAGGGTTACAGTTATCTGTGGGAGGTGACACACAGTGTGTGGAGGGTTACAGTTATCTGTGGGAGGTGACACAGTGTATGGATGGTTACAGTTATCTGTGGCAGGTGACACAGTGTATGGAGGGTTACAGTTATCTGTTGGAGGTGACACAGAGTGTATGGAGGGTTACAGTTATCTGTGGGAGGTGACACAGTGTGTATGGAGGGTTACAGTTATCTGTGGGAGGTGACACAGTGTATGGAGGGTTACAGTTATCTGTGGGAGGTGACACAGTGTGTATGGAGGGTTACAGTTATCTGTGGGAGGTGACACAGTGTGTATGGAGGGTTACAGTTATCTGTGGGAGGTGACACACAGTATATGGAGGGTTACAGTTATCTGTGGGAGGTGACACAGTGTGTATGGAGGGTTACAGTTATCTATGGGAGGTGACACAGAGTGTATGGAGGGTTACAGTTATCTGTGGGAGGTGACACACAGAGTGTATGGAGGGTTACAGTTATCTGTGGGAGGTGACACAGTGTATGGAGGGTTACAGTTATCTGTGGGAGGTGACACAGTGTGTATGGAGGGTTACAGTTATCTGTGGGAGGTGACACAGTGTGTATGGAGGGTTACAGTTATCTGTGGGAGGTGACACAGTGTGTATGGAGGGTTACAGTTATCTGTGGGAGGTGACACAGTGTATGGAGGGTTACAGTTATCTGTGGGAGGTGACACACAGTGTATGGAGGGTTACAGTTATCTGTGGGAGGTGACACAGAGTGTATGGAGGGTTACAGTTATCTGTGGGAGGTGACACACAGTGTATGAAGGGTTACAGTTATCTGTGGGAGGTGACACACTGTGTATGGAGGGTTACAGTTATCTGTGGGAGGTGACACACAGTGTATGGAGGGTTACAGTTATCTGTGGGAGGTGACACAGTGTGTATGGAGGGTTACAGTTATCTGTGGGAGGTGACACAGTGTGTATGGAGGGTTACAGTTATCTGTGGGAGGTGACACAATGTGTATGGAGGGTCACAGTTATCTGTGGGAGGTGACACAGTGTATGTAGGGTTACAGTTATCTGTGGGAGGTGATACAGTGTGTATGGAGGGTTACAGTTATCTGTGGGAGGTGACACACAGTGTGTATGGAGGGTTACAGTTATCTGTGGGAGGTGACACACAGGGTTTATGGAGGGTTACAGTTATTTGTGGGAGGTGACACAGTGTGGATGGAGTGTTACAGTTATCTGTGGGAGGTGACACAGAGTGTATGGAGGGTTACAGTTATCTGTGGGAAGTGACACAGAGTGAATGGAGTGTTACAGTTATCTGTGGGAGGTGACACACAGGGTGTATGGAGGGTTACAGTTATCTGTGGGAGGTGACACAGTGTGAATGGAGGGTTACAGTTATCTGTGGGAGGTGATATAGTGTATGGAGGGTTACAGTTATCTGTGGGAGGTAACACAGAGTGTATGGAGATTTACAGTTATCTGTTGGAGGTGACACACAGAGTGTATGGAGGGTTACAGTTATCTGTGGAAGGTGACACACAGTGTATGGAGGGTTACAGTTATCTGTTGGAGGTGACACAGAGTGTATGGAGGGTTACAGTTATCTGTGGTAGGTGACACAGTGTGTATGGAGGGTTACAGTTATCTGTGGGAGGTGACACAGTGTGTATGGAGGGTTACAGTTATCTGTGGGAGGTGACACAATGTGTATGGAGGGTTACAGTTATCTGTGGGAGGTGACACACAGGGTTTATGGAGAGTTACAGTTATCTGTGGGAGGTGACACAGTGTGTATGGAGGGTTACAGTTATCTGTGGGAAGTGACACAGAGTGTATGGAGTGTTAGTTATCTGTGGGAGGTGACACACAGGATGTATGGAGGGTTACAGTTATCTGTGGGAGGTGACACAGTGTGAATGGAGGGTTAAATTTATCTGTGGGAGGTGACACAGTGTATGGAGGGTTACAGTTATCTGTGGGAGGTGACACAGAGTGTATGGAGGGTGACAGATAACTGTAACCCTCCATACACACTGTGTCACCTCCCACAGATAACTGTAACCCTCCATACACATTGTGTCACCTCCCACAGATAACTGTAACCCTCCATACACACTGTGTCACCTCCCACAGATAACTGTAACCCTCCATACACCGTGTCACCTCCCACAGATAACTGTAACCCTCTATACACTGTGTGTCACCTCCCACAGATAACTGTAACCCTCCATACACACTGTGTAACCTTCCACAGATAACTGTAACCCTCCATACACTGTGTGTCACCTCCCACAGATAACTGTAACCCTCCATACACTCTGTGTCACCTGCCACAGATAACTGTAACCCTCCATACACTGTGTCACCTCCCACAGATAACTGTAACCCTCCATACACTCTGTGTCACCTCCTACAGATAACTGTAACCCTCCATACACACTGTGTCACCTCCCACAGATAACTGTAACCCTCCATACACTCTGTGTCACCTCCCACAGATAACTGTAACCCTCCATACACTGTGTCACCTCCCACAGATAACTGTAACCCTCCATACACACTGTGTCACCTCCCACAGATAAATGTAACCCTCCATACACTGTGTTTCACCTCCCACACATAACTGTAACCCTCCATACACACTGTGTCACCTCCCACAGATAACTGTAACCCTCCATACACTCTGTGTCACCTCCCACAGATAACTGTAACCCTCCATACACTGTGTCAACTCCCACAGATAACTGTAACCCTCCATACACTCTGTGTCACCTCCCACAGATAACTGTAACCCTCCATACACTGTGTCACCTCCCACAGATAACTGTAACCCTCCATACACTCTGTGTCACCTCCCACACATAACTGAAACCCTCCATACACTGTGTTACCTCCCACAGATAACTGTAACCCTCCATACACTCTGTGTCACCTCCCACAGATAAATGTAACCCTACATACACTGTTTCACCTCCCACAGATAACTGTAACCCTCCATTCACACTGTGTCACCTCCCACAGATAACTGTAACCCTCCATACACGCTGTGTGTCACCTCCCACAGATAACTGTAACACTCCATACACTCTGTGTCAGTTCCCACAGATAACTGTAAGCCTCCATACACACTGTGTCACCTCCCACAGATAACTGTAACTCTCCATACACTGTGTGTCACCTCCCACAGATAACTGTAACCCTCCATACACTCTGTGTCACCTCCCACAGATAACTGTAACCCTCCATACACTGTGTCACCTCCCACAGATAACTGTAACCCTCCGTACACATTGTGTGTCACCTCCCACAGATAACTGTAACACTCCATACACTCTGTGTCACCTCCCACAGTTAAATGTAAACCTCCATACACTGTGTGTCACCTCCCACAGGTAACTGTAACCCTCCATACACTCTGTGTCACCTCCCCTAGATAATTGTAACCCTCCATACACTCTGTGTCACCTCCCACAGATAACTGTAACCCTCCATACACTGTGTCACCTCCAACAGATAACTGTAACCCTCCATACACTGTGTCACCTCCCACAGATAACTGTAACCCTCCGTACACATTGTGTGTCACCTCCCACAGATAACTGTAACACTCCATACACTCTGTGTCACCTCCCACAGATAACTGTAAACCTCCATACACTGTGTGTCACCTCCCACAGGTAACTGTAACCCTCCATACACTCTGTGTCACCTCCCCTAGATAACTGTAACCCTCCATACACTCTGTGTCACCTCCCACAGATAACTGTAACCCTCCATACACTGTGTCACCTCCAACAGATAACTGTAACCCTCCATACACTCTGTGTCACCTCCCAAAGATAACTGTAACCCTCCATACACTGTGTCACCTCCCACAGATAACTGTAACCCTCCATACACTCTGTGTCACCTCCCACAGATAACTGTAACCCTCCATACACTGTGTCACCTCCCACAGATAACTGTAACCCTCCATACACTCTGTGTCACCTCCCACACATAACTGAAACCCTCCATACACTGTGTTACCTCCCACAGATAACTGTAACCCTCCATACACTCTGTGTCACCTCCCACAGATAAATGTAACCCTCCATACACTGTTTCACCTCCCACAGATAACTGTAACCCTCCATTCACACTGTGTCACCTCCCACAGATAACTGTAACCCTCCATACACCCTGTGTGTCACCTCCCACAGATAACTGTAACACTCCATACACTCTGTGTCACTTCCCACAGATAACTGTAAGCCTCCATACACACTGTGTCACCTCCCACAGATAACTGTAACTCTCCATACACTGTGTGTCACCTCCCACAGATAACTGTAACCCTCCATACACTCTGTGTCACCTCCCACAGATAACTGTAACCCTCCATACACTGTGTCACCTCCCACAGATAACTGTAACCCTCCGTACACATTGTGTGTCACCTCCCACAGATAACTGTAACACTCCATACACTCTGTGTCACCTCCCATAGTTAACTGTAAACCTCCATACACTGTGTGTCACCTCCCACAGGTAACTGTAACCCTCCATACACTCTGTGTCACCTCCCCTAGATAATTGTAACCCTCCATACACTCTGTGTCACCTCCCACAGATAACTGTAACCCTCCATACACTGTGTCACCTCCAACAGATAACTGTAACCCTCCATACACTGTGTCACCTCCCACAGATAACTGTAACCCTCCGTACACATTGTGTGTCACCTCCCACAGATAACTGTAACACTCCATACACTCTGTGTCACCTCCCACAGATAACTGTAAACCTCCATACACTGTGTGTCACCTCCCACAGGTAACTGTAACCCTCCATACACTCTGTGTCACCTCCCCTAGATAACTGTAACCCTCCATACACTCTGTGTCACCTCCCACAGATAACTGTAACCCTCCATACACTGTGTCACCTCCAAAAGATAACTGTAACCCTCCATACACTCTGTGTCACCTCCCAAAGATAACTGTAACCCTCCATACACTGTGTCACCTCCCACAGATAACTGTAACCCTCCATACACTCTGTGTCACCTCCCACAGATAACTGTAACCCTCCATACACATTGTGTCACCTCCAACAGATAACTGTAACCCTCCATACACTCTGTGTCATCTCCCACAGATAACTGTAAACCTCCATACACTGTGTGTCACCTCCCACAGATAACTGTAACCCTCCATTCACACTGTGTCACCTCCCACAGATAACTGTAACCCTCCATACACACTGTGTCACCTCCAACAGATAACTGTATCCCTCCATACACTCTGTATCACCTCCCACAGATAACTGTAACCCTCCATACACTCTGTGTCACCTCCCACAGATAACTGTAACCCTCCATTCACACTGTGTCACATCCCACAGATAACTGTAACCCTCCATACACTGTGTGTCACCTCCCACAGATAACTGTAACCCTCCATACACACTGTGTGTCACCTCCCACAGATAACTGTAACACTCCATACACTCTGTGTCACCTCCCACAGATAACTGTAACCCTCCATACACTGTGTGTCACCTCCCACAGATAACTGTAACCCTCCATACACTGTGTCACCTCCCACAGATAACTGTAACCCTCCATACACTGTGTCACCTCCCACAGATAACTGTAACCCTCCATACACTGTGTCACCTCCCACAGATAACTGTAACCCTCCATACACTCTGTGTCACCTCCCACACATAACTGTAACCCTCCATACACTGTGTCACCTCCCACAGATAACTGTAACCCTCCATACACTCTGTATCACCTCCCACAGATAACTGTAACCCTCCATACACTGTGTCACCTCCCACAGATAACTGTAACTCTCCATACACACTGTGTCACCTCCCACAGATAACTGTAACCCTCCATACACTGTGTTTCACCTCCCACACATAACTGTAACCCTCCATACACACTGTGTCACCTCCCACAGATAACTGTAACCCTCCATACACACTGTGTCACCTCCCACAGATAACTGTAACCCTCCATACACTGTGTCACCTCCCACAGATAATTGTAACCCTCCATACACTCTGTGTCACCTTCCACAGATAACTGTAACCCTCCACACACTGTGTCACCTCCCACAGATAACTGTAATCCTCCATACACACTGTGTCACCTCCCACAGATAACTGTTAACCCTTCATACACTCTGTCACCTCCCAAAGATAATTGTAACCCTCCATACACTCTGTGTCACCTCCCACAGATAATTGTAACCCTCCATACACACTGTGTCACCTCCCACAGATAACTGTAATCCTCCATACACTGTGTGTCACCTCCCACAGATAACTGTAACCCTCCATACACACTGTGTCACCTCCCACAGATAACTGTAACCCTCCATACACTGTGTCACCTCCCATAGATAACTTTAACCCTCCATACACTCTGTGTCACCTCCCACAGATAAATGTAACCCTCCATACACTGTGTCACCTCCCACAGATAACTGTAACCCTCCATACACTGTGTGTCACCTCCCACAGATAACTGTAACCCTCCATACACTGTGTCACCTCCCACAGATAACTGTAACCCTCCATACACTGTGTGTCACCTCCCACAGATAAATGTAACCCTCCATACACTCTGTCACCTATCACAGATAACTGTAGCCCTCCATACACTGTGTGTCACCTCCCACAGGTAACTGTAACCCTCCATACACACTGTGTCACCTCCCACAGATAACTGTAACCCTTCATACACTGTGTCACGTCACACAGATAACTGTAACCCTCCATACACACTGTCACCTCCCACAGATAACTGTAACCCTCCATACACTGTGTCACCTCCCACAGATAACCGTAACCCTCCATACACTGTGTGTCACCTCCCACAGATAACTGTAACCCTCCATACACTGTGTGTCACCTCCCACAGATAACTGTAACCCTCAATACACTGTGTCACCTCCCACAGATAACTGTAACCCTCCATACAATGTGTGTCACCTCCTACAGATAACTGTAACCTTCCATACACTGTGTCACCTTCCACAGATAACTGTAATCCTCCATACACTCTGTGTCACCTCCTACAGATAACTGTAACCCTCCACACACTGTGTCACCTCCCACAGATAACTGTAACCCTCCATACACTCTGTGTCACCTCCTACAGATAACTGTAACCCTCCATACACTGTGTGTCACCTCCCACAGATAACTGTAACCCTCCATACACTCTGTGTCACCTCCCACAGATAACTGTAAACCTCCATACACACTGTGTCACCTCCCACAGATAACTGTAATCCTCCATACACTGTGTGTCACCTCCCACAGATAACTGTAACCCTCCATACACACTGTGTCACGTCCCACAGATAACTGTAACCCTCCATACACTCTGTGTCACCTCCCACAGATAACTGTAACCCTCCATACACTGTGTCACCTCCAACAGATAATTGTAACCCTCCATACACTCTGTGTCACCTCCCACAGATAACTGTAACCCTCCATACACGGTGTGTCACCTCCCACAGATAACTGTAACCCTCCATACACTGTGTCACCTCCCACAGATAACTGTAACCCTCCATACACTGTGTGTCACCTCCCACAGATAAATGTAACCCTCCATACACTCTGTCACCTATCACAGATAACTGTAGCCCTCCATACACTGTGTGTCACCTCCCACAGATAACTGTAACCCTCCATACACACTGTGTCACCTCCCACAGATAACTGTAACCCTTCATACTGTGTCACCTCACACAGATAACTGTAACCCTCCATACACACTGTCACCTCCCACAGATAACTGTAACCCTCCATACACTGTGTCACCTCCCACAGATAACCGTAACCCTCCATACACTGTGTGTCACCTCCCACAGATAACTGTAACCCTCCATACACTGTGTGTCACCTCCCACAGATAACTGTAACCCTCCATACACTGTGTCACCTCCCACAGATAACTGTAACCCTCCATACACTCTGTGTCACCTCCTACAGATAACTGTAACCTTCCATACACTGTGTCACCTCCCACAGATAACTGTAACCCTCCATACACTCTGTGTCACCTCCTACAGATAACTGTAACCCTCCATACACTGTGTGTCACCTCCCACAGATAACTGTAACCCTCCATACACTCTGTGTCACCTCCCACAGATAACTGTAACCCTCCATACACACTGTGTCACCTCCCACAGATAACTGTAACCCTCCAAACACTGTGTCACCTCCCACAGATAACTGTAACCCTCCATACACTGTGTGTCACCTCCCACAAATAACTGTAGCCTTCCATACACTGTGTGTCACCTCCCACAGATAACTGTAACCCTCCATACACTGTGTCACCTCCCACAGATAACTGTAACCCTCCATACACACTGTGTCACCTCCCACAGAAAATTGTAACCCTCCATACACACTGTGTCACCTCCCACAGATAACTGTAACCCTCCATTCACAATGTGTCACCTCCCACAGATAACTGTAACCCTCCATACACACTGTGTCACCTCCAACAGATAACTGTATCCCTCCATACACTCTGTATCACCTCCCACAGATAACTGTAAACCTCCATACACTCTGTGTCACCTCCCACAGATAACTGTAACCCTCCATTCACACAGTGTCACATCCCACAGATAACTGTAACCCTCCATACACTGTGTGTCACCTCCCACAGATAACTGTAACCCTCCATACACTGTGTCACCTCCCACAGATAACTGTAACCGTCCATACACTGTGTGTCACCTCCCACAGATAAATGTAACCCTCCATACACTCTGTCACCTATCACAGATAATTGTAACCCTCCATACACTCTGTGTCACCTCCCACAGATAACTGTAAACCTCCATACACACTGTGTCACCTCCCACAGATAACTGTAATCCTCCATACACTGTGTGTCACCTCCCACAGATAACTGTAACCCTCCATACACACTGTGTCACGTCCCACAGATAACTGTAACCCTCCATACACTCTGTGTCACCTCCCACAGATAACTGTAACCCTCCATACACTGTGTCACCTCCAACAGATAACTGTAACCCTCCATACACTCTGTGTCACTTCCCACAGATAACTGTAACCCTCCATACACGGTGTGTCACCTCCCACAGATAACTGTAACCCTCCATACACTGTGTCACCTCCCACAGATAACTGTAACCCTCCATACACTGTGTGTCACCTCCCACAGATAAATGTAACCCTCCATACACTCTGTCACCTATCACAGATAACTGTAGCCCTCCATACACTGTGTGTCACCTCCCACAGATAACTGTAACCCTCCATACACACTGTGTCACCTCCCACAGATAACTGTAACCCTTCATACACTGTGTCACCTCACACAGATAACTGTAACCCTCCATACACACTGTCACCTCCCACAGATAACTGTAACCCTCCATACACTGTGTCACCTCCCACAGATAACCGTAACCCTCCATACACTGTGTGTCACCTCCCACAGATAACTGTAACCCTCCATACACTGTGTGTCACCTCCCACAGATAACTGTAACCCTCCATACACTGTGTCACCTCCCACAGATAACTGTAACCCTCCATACACTCTGTGTCACCTCCTACAGATAACTGTAACCTTCCATACACTGTGTCACCTCCCACAGATAACTGTAACCCTCCATACACTCTGTGTCACCTCCTACAGATAACTGTAACCCTCCATACACTGTGTGTCACCTCCCACAGATAACTGTAACCCTCCATACACTCTGTGTCACCTCCCACAGATAACTGTAACCCTCCATACACACTGTGTCACCTCCCACAGATAACTGTAACCCTCCAAACACTGTGTCACCTCCCACAGATAACTGTAACCCTCCATACACTGTGTGTCACCTCCCACAAATAACTGTAGCCTTCCATACACTTTGTGTCACCTCCCACAGATAACTGTAACCCTCCATACACTGTGTCACCTCCCACAGATAACTGTAACCCTCCATACACACTGTGTCACCTCCCACAGAAAATTGTAACCCTCCATACACACTGTGTCACCTCCCACAGATAACTGTAACCCTCCATACAGACTGTGTCACCTCCCACAGATAACTGTAACCTTCCATTCACAATGTGTCACCTCCCACAGATAACTGTAACCCTCCATACACACTGTGTCACCTCCAACAGATAACTGTATCCCTCCATACACTCTGTATCACCTCCCACAGATAACTGTAAACCTCCATACACTCTGTGTCACCTCCCACAGATAACTGTAACCCTCCATTCACACAGTGTCACATCCCACAGATAACTGTAACCCTCCATACACTGTGTGTCACCTCCCACAGATAACTGTAACCCTCCATACACTGTGTCACCTCCCACAGATAACTGTAACCGTCCATACACTGTGTGTCACCTCCCACAGATAAATGTAACCCTCCATACACTCTGTCACCTATCACAGATAATTGTAGCCCTCCATACACTGTGTGTCACCTCCCACAGATAACTGTAACCCTCCATACACACTGTGTCACCTCCCACAGATAACTGTAACCCTTCATACACTGTGTCACCTCACACAGATAACTGTAACCCTCCATACACACTGTCACCTCCCACAGATAACCGTAACCCTCCATACACTGTGTGTCACCTCCCACAGATAACTGTAACCCTCCATACACTGTGTGTCACCTCCCACAGATAACTGTAACCCTCCATACACTGTGTCACCTCCCACAGATAACTGTAACCCTCCATACACTCTGTGTCACCTCCTACAGATAACTGTAACCTTCCATACACTGTGTCACCTCCCACACATAACTGTAACCCTCCATACACTCTGTGTCACCTCCTACAGATAACTGTAACCCTCCACACAGTGTGTCACCTCCCACAGATAACTGTAACCCTCCATACACTCTGTGTCACCTCCTACAGATAACTGTAACCCTCCATACACTGTGTGTCACCTCCCACAGATAACTGTAACCCTCCATACACTCTGTGTAACCTCCCACAGATAACTGTAACCCTCCATACACACTGTGTCACCTCCCACAGATAACTGTAACCCTCCATACACTGTGTCACCTCCCACAGATAACTGTAACCCTCCATACACTGTGTGTCACCTCCCACAGATAACTGTAACCCTCCATACACTGTGTGTCACCTCCCACAGATAACTGTAACCCTCCATACACTGTGTCACCTCCCACAGATAACTGTAACCCTCCATACACACTGTGTCACCTCCCACAGATAATTGTAAACTCCATACACACTGTGTCACCTCCCACAGATAACTGTAACCCTCCATACAGACTGTGTCACCTCCCACAGATAACTGTAACCCTCCATTCACAATGTGTCACCTCCCACAGATAACTGTAACCCTCCATACACACTGTGTCACCTCCAACAGATAACTGTATTCCTCCATACACTTTGTATCACCTCCCACAGATAACTATAAACCTCCATACACTCTGTGTCACCTCCCACAGATATCTGTAACCCTCCATTCACACTGTGTCACATCCCACAGATAACTGTAACCTCCATACACACTGTGTGTCACCTCCCACAGATAACTGTAACACTCCATACACTCTGTGTCACCTCCACAGATAACTGTAACCCTCCATACACTGTGTCACCTCCCACAGATAACTGTAACCCTCCATACACACTGTGTCACCTCCCATAGATAACTGTAACCCTCCATACACTGTGTCACCTCCCACAAATAACTGTAACCCTCCATACACTCTGTGTCACCTCCCACAGAAAACTGTAACCCTCCATACACTGTGTCTCACCTCCCACAGATAACTGTAACCCTCCATACACTCTGTCACCTCCCACAGATAACTGTAACCCTCCATACACACTGTGTCACCTCCCACAGATAACTGTAACCCTCCATACACTCTGTGTCACCTCCCACACATAACTGTAACCCTCCATACACTGTGTCACCTCCCACAGATAACTGTAACCCTCCATACACTCTGTGTCACCTCCCACAGATAACTGTAACCCTCCATACACTGTGTCACCTCCCACAGATAACTGTCACCCTCCATACACACTGTGTCACCTCCCACAGATAACTGTAACCCTCCATACACTCCGTGTCACCTCCCACACATAACTGTAACCCTCCATACACTGTGTCACCTCCCACAGATAACTGTAACCCTCCATACACTCTGTGTCACCTCCCACAGATAACTATAACACTCCATACACTGTGTCACCTCCCACTGATAACTGTAACCCTCCATTCACACTGTGTCATCTCCCACAGATAACTGTAACCCTCCATACACCCTGTGTGTCACCTCCCACAGATAACTGTAACACTCCATACACTCTGTGTCACCTCCCACAGATAACTGTAACCCTCCATACACACTGTGTCACCTCCCACAGATAACTGTAACCCTTCATACACTGTGTGTCACCTCCCACAGATAACTGTAACCCTCCATACACTCTGTGTCACCTCCCACAGATAACTGTAACCCTCCATACACTGTGTCACCTCCCACAGATAACTGTAACCCACCGTACACATTGTGTGTCACCTCCCACAGATAACTGTAACACTCCATACACTCTGTGTCACCTCCCACAGATAACTGTAAACCTCCACACACTGTGTGTCACCTCCCACAGGTAACTGTAACCCTCCATACACTCTGTGTCACCTCCCACAGATAACTATAACACTCCATACACTGTGTCACCTCCCACTGATAACTGTAACCCTCCATTCACACTGTGTCACCTCCCACAGATAACTGTAACCCTCCATACACCCTGTGTCACCTCCCACAGATAACTATAACACTCCATACACTGTGTCACCTCCCACTGATAACTGTAACCCTCCATTCACACTGTGTCACCTCCCACAGATAACTGTAACCCTCCATACACCCTGTGTGTCACCTCCCACAGATAACTGTAACACTCCATACACTCTGTGTCACCTCCCACAGATAACTGTAACCCTCCATACACACTGTGTCACCTCCCACAGATAACTGTAACCCTCCATACACTGTGTCACCTCCCACAGATAACTGTAACCCTCCATACACTGTGTCACCTCCCACAGATAACTGTAACCCTCCATACACACTGTGTCACCTCCCACAGATAACTGTAACCCTCCATACACACTGTGTGTCACCTCCCACAGATAACTGTAACACTCCATACACTCTGTGTCACCTCCCACAGATAACTGTAACCCTCCATACACACTGTGTCACCTCCCACAGATAACTGTAACCCTTCATACACTGTGTGTCACCTCCCACAGATAAATGTAACCCTCCATACACTCTGTGTCACCTCCCACAGATAACTGTAACCCTCCATACACTGTGTCACCTCCCACAGGTAACTGTAACCCACCGTACACATTGTGTGTCACCTCCCACAGATAACTGTAACACTCCATACACTCTGTGTCACCTCCCACAGATAACTGTAAACCTCCATACACTGTGTGTCACCTCCCACACGTAACTGTAACCCTCCATACACTCTGTGTCACCTCCCCTAGATAATTGTAACCCTCCATACACTCTGTGTCACCTCCCACAGATAACTGTAACCCTCCATACACTGTGTCACCTCCAAGAGATAAGTGTAACCCTCCATACACTCTGTGTCACCTCCCAAAGATAACTGTAACCCTCCATACACTGTGTCACCTCCCACAGATAACTGTAACCCTCCATACACTTTGTGTCACCTCCCACAGATAACTGTAACCCTCCATACACACTGTGTCACCTCCCACAGATAACTGTAACCCTCCATACACTCTGTGTCAGCTCCCACAGATAACTGTAACCCTCCATACACGGTGTGTCACCTCCCACAGATAATTGTAACCCTCCATTCACACTGTGTCACCTCCCACAGATAACTGTAACCCTCCATACACCCTGTGTGTCACCTCCCACAGAGAATTGTAACACTCCATACACTCTGTGTCACCTCCCACAGATAACTGTAACCGTCCATACACACTGTGTCACCTCCCACAGATAACTGTGACCCTCCATTCACTCTGTGTCACCTCCCACAGATAACTGTAACCCTCCATACACACTGTGTCACCTCCAACAGATAATCGTATCCCTCCATACACTCTGTATCACCTCCCACAGATAACTGTAATTCTCCATACACTCTGTGTCACCTCCCACAAATAACTGTAACCCTCCATTCACACTGTGTCACCTCCCACAGATAACTGTAACCCTCCATACACACTGTGTGTCACCTCCCACAGATAACTGTAACACTCCATACACTCTGTGTCACCTCCCACAGATAACTGTAACCCTCCATACACAGTGTCACCTCCCACAGATAACTGTAACCCTCCATACACTCTGTGTCACCTCCCACAGATAACTGTAACCCTCCACACACTGTGTGTCACCTCCCACAGATAACTGTAACCCTCCATACACTGTGTCACCTCCCACAGATAACTGTAACCCTCCATACACTGTGTGTCACCTCCCACAGATAACTGTAACCCCCCATACACTCTGTGTCACCTCCCACACATAACTGTAACCCTCCATACACTGTATCACCTCCCACAGATAACTGTAACCCTCCATACACTCTGTGTCACCTCCCACAGATAACTGTAACCCTTCATACACTGTGTCACCTCCCACAGATAACTGTAACCCTCCATACACACTCTGTCACCTCCCACAGATAACTGTAACCCTCCATACACTGTGTGTCACCTCCCACACATAACTGTAACCCTCCATACACACTGTGTAACCTCCTTCAGATAACTGTAACCCTCCATACACACTGTATCACCTCCCACAGATAACTGTAACCCTCCATACACTGTGTCACCTCCCACAGATAATTGTAACCCTCCATACACTCTGTGTCACCTCCCCCAGATAACTGTAACCCTCCACACACTGTGTCACCTCCTACAGATAACTGTAATCCTCCATACACACTGTGTCACCTCCCACAGATAACTGTTAACCCTCCATACACTGTGTCACCTCCCACAGATAATTGTAACCGTCCATACACTCTGTGTCACCTCCCCCAGATAACTGTAACCCTCCACACACTGTGTCACCTCCCACAGGTAACTGTAATCCTCCATACACATTGTGTGTCACCTCCCACAGATAACTGTATCCCTCCATACACTCTGTGTCACCTCCCACAGATAATTGTAACCCTCCATACACACTGTGTCACCTCCCACAGATAACTGTATCCCTCCATACACACTGTTTCACCTCCCACAGACAACTGTAACCCTCCATACGCTCTGTGTCACCTCCCACAGATAATTGTAACCCTCCATACACACTGTGTCACCTCCCACAGATAAATGTAACCCTCCATACACTCTGTGTCACCTCCCACAGATAATTGTAACCCTCCATACACACTGTGTCACCTCCCACAGATAACTGTATCCCTCTATACACACTGTGTCACCTCCCACAGATAACCGTAACCCTCCATACATTCTGTGTCACCTCCCACAGATAATTGTAACCCTCCATACACACTGTGTCACCTCCCACAGATAAATGTAACCCTCCATACACTCTGTGTCACCTCCCACAGATAATTGTAACCCTCCATACACACTGTGTCACCTCCCACAGATAACTGTAACCCTCCATACACACTGTGTCACCTCCCACAGATAAATGTAACCCTCCATACACTCTGTGTCACCTCCCACAGATAATTGTAACCCTCCATACACACTGTGTCACCTTCCACAGATAACTGTATCCCTCCATACACACTGTGTCACCTCCCACAGATAACTGTAACCCTCCATACACTCTGTGTCACCTTCCACAGATAACTGTAATCCTCCATACACTGTGTGTCACCTCCCACAGATAACTGTAACCCTCCATACACTGTGTCACCTCCCCCAGATAATTGTAACCCTCCATACACTCTGTGTCACCTCCCACAGATAACTGTAACCCTCCATACACACTGTGTCACCTCCCACAGATAACTGTAACCCTCCATACACTGTGTCACCTCCCATAGATAACTGTAACCCTCCATACACTCTGTGTCACCTCCCACAGATAACTGTAACCCTCCATACACTGTGTCACCTCCCACAGATAACTGTAACCCTCCATACACTCTGTGTCACCTCCCACAGATAACTGTAACCCTCCACACACTGTGTGTCACCTCCCACAGATAACTGTAACCCTCCATACACTGTGTCACCTCCCACAGATAACTGTAACCCTCCATACACTGTGTGTCACCTCCCACAGATAACTGTAACCCCCCATACACTCTGTGTCACCTCCCACACATAACTGTAACCCTCCATACACTGTATCACCTCCCACAGATAACTGTAACCCTCCATACACTCTGTGTCACCTCCCACAGATAACTGTAACCCTCCATACACTGTGTCACCTCCCACAGATAACTGTAACCCTCCATACACACTCTGTCACCTCCCACAGATAACTGTAACCCTCCACACACTGTGTGTCACCTCCCACACATAACTGTAACCCTCCATACACACTGTGTAACCTCCCACAGATAACTGTAACCCTCCATACACACTGTATCTCCTCCCACAGATAACTGTAACCCTCCATACACTGTGTCACCTCCCACAGATAATTGTAACCCTCCATACACTCTGTGTCACCTCCCCCAGATAACTGTAACCCTCCACACACTGTGTCACCTCCTACAGATAACTGTAATCCTCCATACACACTGTGTCACCTCCCACAGATAACTGTTAACCCTCCATACACTGTGTCACCTCCCACAGATAATTGTAACCGTCCATACACTCTGTGTCACCTCCCCCAGATAACTGTAACCCTCCACACACTGTGTCACCTCCCACAGGTAACTGTAATCCTCCATACACATTGTGTGTCACCTCCCACAGATAACTGTATCCCTCCATACACTCTGTGTCACCTCCCACAGATAATTGTAACCCTCCATACACACTGTGTCACCTCCCACAGATAACTGTATCCCTCCATACACACTGTGTCACCTCCCACAGATAACCGTAACCCTCCATACACTCTGTGTCACCTCCCACAGATAATTGTAACCCTCCATACACACTGTGTCACCTCCCACAGATAAATGTAACCCTCCATACACTCTGTGTCACCTCCCACAGATAATTGTAACCCTCCATACACACTGTGTCACCTCCCACAGATAACTGTATCCCTCTATACACACTGTGTCACCTCCCACAGATAACCGTAACCCTCCATACACTCTGTGTCACCTCCCACAGATAATTGTAACCCTCCATACACACTGTGTCACCTCCCACAGATAAATGTAACCCTCCATACACTCTGTGTCACCTCCCACAGATAATTGTAACCCTCCATACACACTGTGTCACCTCCCACAGATAACTGTAACCCTCCATACACACTGTGTCACCTCCCACAGATAAATGTAACCCTCCATACACTCTGTGTCACCTCCCACAGATAATTGTAACCCTCCATACACACTGTGTCACCTTCCACAGATAACTGTATCCCTCCATACACACTGTGTCACCTCCCACAGATAACTGTAACCCTCCATACACTCTGTGTCACCTTCCACAGATAACTGTAACCCTCCATACACTATGTGTCACCTCCCACAGATAACTGTAACCCTCCATACACACTGTGTCACCTCCCCCAGATAATTGTAACCCTCCATACACTCTGTGTCACCTCCCACAGATAACTGTAACCCTCCATACACACTGTGTCACCTCCCACAGATAAATGTAACCCTCCATACACTCTGTGTCACCTCCCACAGATAATTGTAACCCTCCATACACACTGTGTCACCTCCCACAGATAACTGTAACCCTCCACACACTGTGTCACCTCCTACAGATAACTGTAATCCTCCATACACACTGTGTCACCTCCCACAGATAACTGTTAACCCTCCATACACTGTGTCACCTCCCACAGATAATTGTAACCGTCCATACACTCTGTGTCACCTCCCCCAGATAACTGTAACCCTCCACACACTGTGTCACCTCCCACAGGTAACTGTAATCCTCCATACACATTGTGTGTCACCTCCCACAGATAACTGTATCCCTCCATACACTCTGTGTCACCTCCCACAGATAATTGTAACCCTCCATACACACTGTGTCACCTCCCACAGATAACTGTATCCCTCCATACACACTGTGTCACCTCCCACAGATAACCGTAACCCTCCATACACTCTGTGTCACCTCCCACAGATAATTGTAACCCTCCATACACACTGTGTCACCTCCCACAGATAAATGTAACCCTCCATACACTCTGTGTCACCTCCCACAGATAATTGTAACCCTCCATACACACTGTGTCACCTCCCACAGATAACTGTATCCCTCTATACACACTGTGTCACCTCCCACAGATAACCGTAACCCTCCATACACTCTGTGTCACCTCCCACAGATAATTGTAACCCTCCATACACACTGTGTCACCTCCCACAGATAAATGTAACCCTCCATACACTCTGTGTCACCTCCCACAGATAATTGTAACCCTCCATACACACTGTGTCACCTACCACAGATAACTGTAACCCTCCATACACACTGTGTCACCTCCCACAGATAAATGTAACCCTCCATACACTCTGTGTCACCTCCCACAGATAATTGTAACCCTCCATACACACTGTGTCACCTTCCACAGATAACTGTATCCCTCCATACACACTGTGTCACCTCCCACAGATAACTGTAACCCTCCATACACTCTGTGTCACCTTCCACAGATAACTGTAACCCTCCATACACTGTGTGTCACCTCCCACAGATAACTGTAACCCTCCATACACACTGTGTCACCTCCCCCAGATAATTGTAACCCTCCATACACTCTGTGTCACCTCCCACAGATAACTGTAACCCTCCATACACACTGTGTCACCTCCCACAGATAACTGTAACCCTCCATACACTGTGTCACCTCCCATAGATAACTGTAACCCTCCATACACTCTGTGTCACCTCCCACAGATAACTGTAACCCTCCATACACTGTGTCACCTCCCACAGATAACTGTAACCCTCCATACACTCTGTGTCACCTCCCACAGATAACTGTAACCCTCCACACACTGTGTGTCACCTCCCACAGATAACTGTAACCCTCCATACACTGTGTCACCTCCCACAGATAACTGTAACCCTCCATACACTGTGTGTCACCTCCCACAGATAACTGTAACCCCCCATACACTCTGTGTCACCTCCCACACATAACTGTAACCCTCCATACACTGTATCACCTCCCACAGATAACTGTAACCCTCCATACACTCTGTGTCACCTCCCACAGATAACTGTAACCCTCCATACACTGTGTCACCTCCCACAGATAACTGTAACCCTCCATACACACTCTGTCACCTCCCACAGATAACTGTAACCCTCCATACACTGTGTGTCACCTCCCACACATAACTGTAACCCTCCATACACACTGTGTAACCTCCCACAGATAACTGTAACCCTCCATACACACTGTATCACCTCCCACAGATAACTGTAACCCTCCATACACTGTGTCACCTCCCACAGATAATTGTAACCCTCCATACACTCTGTGTCACCTCCCCCAGATAACTGTAACCCTCCACACACTGTGTCACCTCCTACAGATAACTGTAATCCTCCATACACACTGTGTCACCTCCCACAGATAACTGTTAACCCTCCATACACTGTGTCACCTCCCACAGATAATTGTAACCGTCCATACACTCTGTGTCACCTCCCCCAGATAACTGTAACCCTCCACACACTGTGTCACCTCCCACAGGTAACTGTAATCCTCCATACACATTGTGTGTCACCTCCCACAGATAACTGTATCCCTCCATACACTCTGTGTCACCTCCCACAGATAATTGTAACCCTCCATACACACTGTGTCACCTCCCACAGATAACTGTATCCCTCCATACACACTGTGTCACCTCCCACAGATAACCGTAACCCTCCATACACTCTGTGTCACCTCCCACAGATAATTGTAACCCTCCATACACACTGTGTCACCTCCCACAGATAAATGTAACCCTCCATACACTCTGTGTCACCTCCCACAGATAATTGTAACCCTCCATACACACTGTGTCACCTCCCACAGATAACTGTATCCCTCTATACACACTGTGTCACCTCCCACAGATAACCGTAACCCTCCATACACTCTGTGTCACCTCCCACAGATAATTGTAACCCTCCATACACACTGTGTCACCTCCCACAGATAAATGTAACCCTCCATACACTCTGTGTCACCTCCCACAGATAATTGTAACCCTCCATACACACTGTGTCACCTCCCACAGATAACTGTAACCCTCCATACACACTGTGTCACCTCCCACAGATAAATGTAACCCTCCATACACTCTGTGTCACCTCCCACAGATAATTGTAACCCTCCATACACACTGTGTCACCTTCCACAGATAACTGTATCCCTCCATACACACTGTGTCACCTCCCACAGATAACTGTAACCCTCCATACACTCTGTGTCACCTTCCACAGATAACTGTAACCCTCCATACACTGTGTGTCACCTCCCACAGATAACTGTAACCCTCCATACACACTGTGTCACCTCCCCCAGATAATTGTAACCCTCCATACACTCTGTGTCACCTCCCACAGATAACTGTAACCCTCCATACACACTGTGTCACCTCCCACAGATAACTGTAACCCTCCATACACTGTGTCACCTCCCATAGATAACTGTAACCCTCCATACACTCTCTGTCACCTCCCACAGATAACTGTAACCCTCCAAACACTGTGTCACCTCCCACAGATAACTGTAACCCTCCATACACTGTGTGTCACCTCCCACAGATTACTGTAACCCTCCATACACTGTGTGTCACCTCCCACAGATAACTGTAACCCTCCATACACACTGTGTCACCTCCCACAGATAACTGTAACCCTCCATACACTCTGTGTCACCTCCCACAGATAACTGTTAACCCTCCATACACTGTGTCACCTCCCACAGATAACTGTAATTCTCCATACTCTATGTGTCACCTCCCACAGATAACTTTAACCCTCCATACACTCTGTGTCACCTCCTACAGATAACTGTAACCCTCCATACACTGTGTGTCACTTCCCACAGATAACTAACCCTCCATACACTGTGTGTCACTTCCCACAGATAACTGTAACCCTCCATACACACTGTGTCACCTCCCACAGATAATTGTAACCCTCCATACACACTGTGTCACCTACCACAGATAACTGTAACCCTCCATGCACACTGTGTCACCTTCCACAGATAACTGTAATCCTCCATACACTATGTGTCACCTCCCACAGATAACTGTAACCCTCCATACACTCTGTGTCACCTCCCACAGATAACTGTAACCCTCCATACACTCTGTGTCACCTCCCACAGATAACTGTAACCCTCCATACACTGTGTCACCTCCCACACATAACTGTAACCTTCCATACACTGTGTCACCTCCCACAGGTAACTGTAACCCTCCATACACACTGTGTCACCTCCCACAGATAACTGTAATCCTCCATACACTGTGTGGTAGCCGCTGGTAGCCACAGAACAACGCACATAAACTTTATGATACCACAGCCTTGTTCCACTGGCCACTGGTAGCCACAGCCATGTTTCTCTGCCCAGATTCCCCAAATACACTGTGTTACCCCACCAGCCTTATACAACTGCCTACTGGTCGCCACAGATTCCCCTCATACATTGCGCATCCCCACCAGCCTTGTTCTCCTGCCCACTGGAAGCCACAGATTCCATACATTCATTATGTGACCCCGCCAACAACCTTATTCCCCTGACCACTGGTATCCGCAGATTCTCTGCATACACTATATAACCCCCTAACCTTGCTCCCCTGCCCACTGGTCGCCACAGATTCCCCTCATACATTGTGTATCCCCACCAGCCTTGTTCTACTGCCCACTGGAAGCCACAAATTCCTTACATACACTATGTGACCTCCCCCAGTCTTATTACCCTGTCCACTGGTAGCCACTGATTCCCCACATACACTGTGGACCCTACCAGCCTTATTATCCTGCCCACTGAAAGCCACAGATTCTACACATACACTATATGACCACCACCATCCTTATTCCAATACCCACTGGTAGCCACTGATTCCCTACATAAACTGTGTGACCCCACCAGCCTTGTTCCCCTGCCCTCTGGTAGCCATCCCACAAATTCTCCACATATACAATGTGACACCCACCAGCCTTGTTTACCTGCCACTGGTAGCCATATATTTCCCCCATCTATACTGTCCCTCATACCTTCTCTTCTGCTCTGCCCCATTCTGCTTTCTGTTTCAGTGTAGATTCATGGGCTCCACACTGCCTCCTCTGGTACTTCAGGTGCATGTTGATGACCTCATCGCAAAGCACCAGGAAGTGCTAGAAGAGCCAGTGTGGAGTGGATGGCTGTGGGCTGAAGCTGAGAACAGAGTAAGGCAGCAGCCTGCTGTTCCAAGCTATATATGCCCACAAGTTGCTGGGCAGCAGCTAGCCAGCCAGCCTCAGGATAAACAGCAGGAGGAGTGAGTCTGCTGATTGTCTGACATTCGGGGCTGCCCACTGACACACTCGGGGCTTCAGCCCCCTTAGCCCACCCCTAGAGAACTTTGAATCCAAATATGTCTCAAAGCATAAAGGTTTCAGAGTTGTGTTTTGTCTCCGTGTGATACTTTATACCATCTACAAATGTATTAAAAATTAGTTTTGGGACATTAATGACAAGGTTATACATTATAAGTGACATGTATTGCCATATCTGCAGCGTTGTAGTCAGAGTTCTGTTTGAATCCACAGTAGATGCCCTCAGGATCTGGGAAAACAAATGACGTAACGGGTCTTCTCCTGCTGGCGCCGAGAACATCACGCACCCATGTAGTGAACACTCAATATGCAATTTTTCTTGAAAAAAAACAAAAAAAACAAACATTAGACAAATTTATAACAGACTTTGTGACTCTGACAGTATTCAAATACCACTTTGCACGTGACAAACACAAAGATTAGGAACTGCTTTTTTTTTTTTTTAATCCAAGTGCTATATTGACTTTTTGCAGTTTTACATAATATTTATATTGATACAATTTTGGCACAGGTACCTGTTGTATTTAGCATCTTTGCAACGGTTCTTTGTTGCACCCATGAATCTGTACAGAAAGTCTACTCTGTGGACCTCAAGGCAGAGCGAATGAAATTCGTTGTTGTCAGTTATACAATGAGAAACATCTGGAATATTTTGCTGAGCATTCACTATTTGATGGCAACACACAGACTCTATTTCAGTTGGCATGCTGATACAGTTGTGACACATGCACCAGTTTGTGTTGCAAATTCTTGAATTCTCAAGTGATGCAGAATATTCTATGATTACATCGCGGCGTGGATTGTATGGGAAGCATGGTTCCTGAAGACACGATGAAGTGGCTGCCGCAAGTTCAGCATCAAGCCTTGCCCGCTATAAAAATAATTTAAAAAAAAATTACTTTTCTGTGTGAATGCAAATGTAATAAAACATCACAGTTCCCTATGTTACATATGTAACTTACCCCTTCGACTGTACGCTGCTGATCTTCAGGTTGGAGATGATCAGCATGTACAGACCTCCTGTTGCATTTTCTGGATGTCATGTTCACTACAATAATATCTGAAATTCATAAAACAGAAATCATAAGTAATGGTCACTTATTATATCTCAATAACTATGCAAAGCCATATATTTGAATACATGTATAGAGTTGACGTCTCCATTACAATCTCTTCTCTAAAGTTACATACATAGTTCAGAAGTTTTTTCCCTTGAGAAGACAACAATTGCATCTCCTCCTTAGTGTACATTTGTGAGGGCTTACTGATTTGGATATGTTATATAAAAATGGGCTACATTGTACATGAACCGCAAATTGGGGGATTCCTTCACCACTAGGACCAGATACAAATAGTTATCACAGCAAAAAGTGTTACATATGCAGCACACGGAGGACCTCCAGCAGCTACTACAGTGTAAGTAACATAGATTTTAAAACCTCAGGACTTTTATGCGAAATGTATTACGTTCAATAAAATATTTGAATGCCAGAGGGGTACAATGAGTGGCGTTCCCATGTGCCAATCAAGGGTTTATACTTGTCACATTATTTATGTATAGCAATGTATATTTACATGATTATGTGCTGTTGTCAGTGTTTGTGTGTGTGTGTGATAGAGAGGATTAAATGTCTTTTATACTTGTGATGTTATGATACCTGAACCAAAGAAATATGCATTACATTCAATAAATTCTTTGACTGGCAGAGGGGTAAAATGAGTGTCGTTCCCATGTGCCAATCAAGGGTGTATACTTGTCACATTATTTATGTATAGCAATGTATATTTATAAGATTATATGCTATTGTCAGTGTTTCTGCGCGGAGGATTAAATGTCAGTGACATAAATTAATGTAATCAGTAGACATAATTGCATTTGCTGTACTGGGAGTGACAATAGTTTGAAGTAACCTTTCAATTTTACATAGTTACATAGTTACATAGTAATAGTTACATAGTTACATAGTAATTTAGGTTGAAAAAAGACTTGCGTCCATCCAGTTCAACCCTTTTCCTATTCCTGTTTACCATCGCTGACCCAAAAGAAGGCATCTGACTCCAAATGGCAATCAGATTTCTCCCTGGATCAACAAGCCCTAACTAAATATTAATCCCAATACTAACGTGCATAGCCCTCTATATTATGCTCTTTTAAATAAGTATCCAGGCCCCTTTTAAAGGCATCTAATGTATTTGATAGCACCACCTCCTCCGGAAGTGCATTCCATACCTTTATTGTCCTTACTGTAAAGAAACCCTTCCGCTGTTGTAGACTAAATCTCCTTTCCTCAAGTCTAAGCGGGTGGCCTCTTGTCCTGTGTACTGTTCTGTTTGACTTGTAAATCAGTGTGACAGCTACTGAATGAAAGTAAAACTTCATTGTGAAGGTGTTATACTTTGGTTGTCTGCGGCTCTTTTAGACGCTGTAGGAGACCAGAACTAGGAAATGTTTTTTGTTCTTACATTTAATTAGTTATAAAAGAAAAGCGATACAGTTCAGATAGTGTATCCTTTGTATCACTGATCAAAAGTCTGGAGAAAACATGCACTTTCATGCCTTGAGCCTCTGACACCTTACTGCACAGGCTAAACGTGGAGTGGAGAGGTGATAGAAATGCTAGGAATGCAACAGCACTTCTTGAATGTAAAAGGGAGTATGTAACAGCAGAGACTTTGTGACAGGATTAGTACAACTGACATTATTTTAAGCGTCTTTACTCTTGAAGCACGAAGACCTAGAACTGTTCAGGACTAATATTCACATCATCCTAATTGAAAGAAAGAGAGCTGTGACTGTAAGAGTGGGGTAATTGAAGGAGAAATGGGGAAATGTGTTTTTGCGAATGGGGTACTGCACATACAAAGACACCTACTAACACACTGATGCACATACAGATAAGCACACACAGACACACATACTAACACAGTGACGCACACATGCTTTTACATGCTTTCCCTTCCACCTGACACCCCAGCGCCCTCTTTATTCTTTGACTTGTCTTCCTGTCAGTGACAGCATGTCAGAGAGGATGGATGCGATGAAGATTCAGATAGGAAGGCAATGCAAGAGAAAGGGTGGAGGGATGTGAGCTGGAATGGATAGGTGGCAGGAGAGACAGGGCCGGATTTGCCATTAGGCAAAGTAGGCACCTGCCTACAGGCGCACGCCAACGAGGGGCGCCTGCCATTTGGATTTTTTTTTTTTTTTTTTTAAATATTCTTTAAAAAAAAAAAAAAAATAGCCGCCTCGCTGGCTGCGCCGGCGGCACCCACTCACATTGCCCGCCCCCCCCCCCCCCCGTCTTGTACCTGATGGAGCTCCCTCATCGGCTCTGTAGGAATGCAGAGCGCTGGGAGATGA
The DNA here is from genome assembly GCA_037306005.1 of Rhinophrynus dorsalis. Taxonomy (NCBI): domain Eukaryota; kingdom Metazoa; phylum Chordata; class Amphibia; order Anura; family Rhinophrynidae; genus Rhinophrynus; species Rhinophrynus dorsalis. The sequence continues at coordinate 631,271,700 of CM074719.1, read as the reverse complement.
CATCATCTCCCAACGCTCTGCATTCCTGAGTAGGAGACCGCGCGGGAGCTCCATCAGGTACAAGACTGTGCCAAAGGAGGCACATACAGATGTCCTACCACAGAGGTAGGAAACGGACAATGGGGGGAGGCAATGTGAGGGCAATGTGGAGCTAATGGGGGGCAAGTTGGAGCCATAGAGGGCAATGTGGAGCCAATGGGGGGCAAGTTGGAGCCAATGGGGGGCAATGTGGAGATGGTGGGCAATGGAGGGCAACGTGGAGATGGTGGGGGCAAGTTGGAGCTGATGGGGTGGGGTGCAATGTGGAACTGATGGGGGCATTGTGAGGACAATGTGGAGCTGATGGGGCAATATGGAGCTGATGGGGGGCATTGTTAGGGCAATATGGAGCTGAAGGGGGGCAATGTGAGGGCAATATGGAGATGATGGGGGGGGCAACGTGGAGATTAGGAGCACTGTGGAAGTATCCAGTGCAGATGGTCCACGGGGGGGGGGGTTGCTTCAAATTTCTGTGCCTACAGGCTCCTGAGATGTAAATCCAACCCTGAGGAGAGAGGATGACATAACTGTATTTCGATTGTCAACATATGTCAAGTAATATGACACATGTACAAAGGGACAACAGGAGGAGGCTTACAGGAGACAAACAAGAAAGTATGTCAGCGAAATGAGTAATGAAAACGCCAAGAGATGTAACTGATGAGTCAAATGGATGATGACAAGGTATCATAGAAGGTGGTGAGGTGTCAAATGGAAGGGATAGCATGTAAGAGAGGATGGAGATATGATACCCCTTCAACCTGACATGTCACCAACCTCTCTGTTGCCTTAGCTTCCTCACTTTGACTCGTGAGCTAAATCTGTACCCTTATCCAGTACTCCTTTGTCAGAGCAACTGCTTTCTCTCCATCTGTAACCCTCCTCCAGTTACCCCATTCCACATTTGCCGTATTGCTTGTATGTCCGTATCTGTGAACTATGTAAATGAGCTGGGTAACCCTCTGATCTTTATAGTAGTAACTCTTTGCTGTCCTGCATACATTATAGTCGATGTCAGTGAGTATACTAGTCATTGGAGGTTGCGCATGACATCACAACATCCAGTGTGACTGTGTAAACGTTCTGAATCAGCTGCAGCGCAAATATAATTGTGATGAAAGCACCATGATTGCAGTATGCTGCAACAGTGTTGCTTTACTGGGGTGTCAACAGAGGCATAAACAGGAATTAGTCATACTGTATTGAGATTAATGCCACATTAGAAACACGTGAAACCTCAGCACAGCGCAAGCGAGTGGAGGTTTCAAGAGCGCTGGAAAACATTATATGGGTTGCAATGCAACATACAGGACAAGTGCTTGTAAACCTTGGAAGCCTGTTGGCCAGTGAAAGGGTTAATCCCAATCGTGGATCCTTACAGTGACTTTTGCAATCATGGCTCATACTGCAATGGAATGGACAAGTTGTGTACTTGTCTCCGTGACATCGCAATGCATATAAAAGTTGCTATATACTTTTGGGTCAACTATGGGCAAGTGGGAATGACAAGCAACAACTAATTCACATAAGCACCACAGGACAATGTCCTGTCCATTGCCTCAGGACTAGCAGTTTTGCCCCCCACGATTCGTGGACCATGAACATTTGTTCCAGAAGACCTATCTAGGGATGATGGGCTAGAGGCTCTGTCCGGAATTGGGTGACATAGGATAAATCAATGCGGCCAGTGGATGGAGGTAGCACATGAATGTCACCGTTTGGGGTTTCATTGAGCAATGTTTCATGTGGCCATCGATAGAGCGCTAAAAACGGCATCTAGTGCTTACATTATGGGCTACAATACAGCTCACAAGAATACTTACATAATTTCTTTCTTGTGGATCCTTACCTATGCGCTCAAGAATTTCGCCCTTATGGTTTGTTGGGCGACATTCTGAAGTTGTTTTATGCATAAGTGAGGTGTAAATGGTGAAAATTCAGGAATGAAAAGTAAGCAGATGTCAGATGCATAATGAATGTATTACTTACAAAGGTTTAGTTGCCTCGTTGAGTTGAATCTGCTTGCCCACAACTCCCTTGATCCTCTTCTGATCGGAATGAATGAGGCAGTGGCTTCTGGGATGCCTGCATATAGTCCTGGCTGCCGATGGGAGTGGGTAGCCATTTTGTACAGCCTACAAGTGGGCATGGTTTCAAGTTGCGATACAAAGCTATTTTGGCCACAAAGAGAATTCGTACAGTCTATGAACCGTAATCCAGATCTGTAACTTGGAGCTGTGACGTAAGTAAAAGGGGCTGAAGGGGGAAACTTTGTAACGCTATTCCTCTGAAACTATAGAAGGTATGGGACAAATACGATGGGGCTTTACTTTATCACATTACAATAGACAATAGCAGATGTTACAAAAATGAAGTATTACTATCCCTTTTAAGGGATAGTAATACTTCGTTTTAACTTTATTTTATTTTGTAGGCATTAAAAAAACATGAAGAATGATGTAAGTCTTATCTCTCAAACCTTTATGGTTTATGAGATATTCACAAGCAAAGTTTCCCCTCCCGCCCCTTTTACCTAGTGTAAGCCATCTCTTCTCAGATGTGTAATCCAGTCCATAGACCAGACAGATAACAGCAGGGGACAATCTTCTTCCTATGAGCACAATGAAATCCCTGCCCCCCTTGACAAGTTTTTCAGGTTTTTCCCTTATCTTAATTGAAGATTGTCCCTCTCTGCAGTCTACCTGGGCACCTCCCTTCTGATCTGGCTGAGCAGTGTTACATCAGTAAAAGGGACGGGAGGGGAAACTTTGCTTGTGAATATCTCTTAAACCATAAAGGTTTGAGAGATAAGACTTATATCGTTCTTCATGTTTTTTAATGCCTACAAAATAAAATAAAGTTAAAACGAAGTATTACTATCCCCTTAAGATATTTGCCAGTAGATCTATGCCTAGATAGGAATTACTAGGGTTAAAGATATATGCCAATAGATCCATGCCTAGATAGGAATTACTAGGGTTAAAGATATATGCCAATAGATCTATGCCTAGATAGGAATTACTAGGGTTAAAGATATATGCCAGTAGATCTATGCCTAGATAGGAATTACTAGGGTTAAAGATATATGCCAATAGATCTATGCCTAGATAGGAATTACTAGGGTTAAAGATATATGGCAATAGATCCATGCCTAGATAGGAATTACTAGGGTTAAAGATATATGGCAATAGATCCATTTCTAGATAGGAATTACTAAGGTTAAAGATATATACCAGTAGATCCATGCCTAGATAGGAATAACTACGGTTAAAGATATATACCAGTAGATCTATGCCTAGATAGGAATTACTAGGGTTAAAGATATATACCAGTAGATCTATGCCTAGATAGGAATTACTAGGGTTTAAGATATATACCAGAAGATCTATGCCTAGATAGGAATTACTAGGGTTAAAGATATATAAATTCAAGTAGATAATAGATACAACAAACAACAAATTGGCAAGAAGGGGAGCTACTAAAAAACCCCCATAATATAATTTGCCAAAATACAGGCGGAAACCCTGGGCAAGCAGAGGCTGAAAATAAGTACCTATGTGTATAGGAAGAATAGACTCAATAAATATATAGTGGACATATACCGTAAAATCTCAGGTATAATACGCACCTGTGTATAATACGCAGGTGTATATTGTACCCAAGATTTTAGGGGAAAACAAGAGTGCCTATGTATAATACACACCCTTGTTATCCCCCTTACTTCAAAAAAAATATTAAAGCTGCCAGCTACCCTCCTCCATCCCCCGGCGCAATCCGACATTAAAATAAGACTTACTTGGTGATATAGCTCAAGCCATTCAAGTGCTACATGTGAAAAAGCTCTCTCTCATCTTCTCTGCGGGCGGCATGCTTGCATTTGCAGCCTGCTTCCTTCAATGGACTACGAAGACCTTCCTCCTGCGGTATTGTCCTATGAGGACCTTGAGATCCTCACAGGGCATTACCATTGGCTGGAGGCGGAATGTCCTGAAAACCCATTGAAGGAAGCGGGCGGCAAATGCAAGCATGCCGCCCGCAGGGAAGATGAGAGGGAGCTTTTACACATGTAGCACTTGAATGGCTTGAGCTATATCACCAAGTAAGTCTTATTTTCACGTTGGATTGGAACGGTGGGAGGGTAGCTGGCAGCTCTAATATATATATTTTTTTTTATTCGGCAAAAATCTCTCGGGTATAATACGCACCCCCCACTTCACATAAGGTGAAGAGGGGTAAAATTGTGCGTATTATACCCGAGATTTTACAGTAGTTATTAAGAAAATATTAATGTAAAGAGACACAGTGGATAGAGAAAACAATACTCAGGAACAGGCTGCCTAGGAGAAGCCTGGAAGGCTATGAGTAGCCCAATAAATAAGCGCCAAAGCTATTAATGCGGCAGCAAAAACAATATGGAAAAGAAAACAAACTTCTTAAAAGCAATAGGAACGTTCAGACGCAAACTAGCCCAGGAACCCGCGAGGAGAGCGATCCTCAAAATGGATGCCACATTGTGGGCACCGAACTGAGGGCCCAGAAGGCCAGAACCAGGAGAGGGAACAAAGCGCTGAACCGTGCATTAAATTGATCCGATGTCAGAGACAGTAGAAGGCTGTCTGCGCATTGAAATGACCAGGCCGAACAGAGATGCATAGATGCGCCGAAAAGGTTGGCGCGAGGGGAAAAAGCAGGTCACACAAGGCCAGGGAGAAATTAACATTGCAAATTGAATGAAAGGATACCAGCGCCAAAGCGCAGAACAGCAATTCCACATAAAGCCCAGACCGGGTTAATTAAACAAAAGAAAAATATACAAGGTCAGTTCAAAATATGGGCAATGACTGACTGGAACACAAAGGGTGGAACACACCCCAGCAGTCCTGTCAGTCAGAGGCCAAACAAACCAAGACATACAACTGTATACAAGTACAGTATAAATATATATATAGGTAATGACTGACTGGAACACAAAGGGTGGAACACACCCCAGCAGTCCTGTCAGTCAGAGGCCAAACAAACCAAGACATACAATTGTATACAAGTACAGTATAAATATATATATATATAGGCAATGACTGACTGGAACACAAAGGGTGGAACACACCCCAGAAGTCCTGTCACTCAGAGGCCAAACAAACCAACACATACAACTGTATACAAGTACAGTATAAATATATATATATATAGGTAATGACTGACTGGAACACAAAGGGTGGAACACACCCCAGCAGGCCTGTCAGTCAGAGGCCAAACAATCCAACACATACAATTGTATACAAGTACAGTATAAATATATATATATAGGTAATGACTGACTGGAACACAAAGGGTGGAACACACCCCAGCAGTCCTGTCAGTCAGAGGCCAAACAAACCAACACATACAACTGAATACAAGTACAGTCTAAATATATATATATAGGTAATGACTGACTGGAACACAAAGGGTGGAACACACCCCAGCAGGCCTGTCAGTCAGAGGCCAAACAATCCAACACATACAACTGTATACAAGTACAGTATAAATATATATATATAGGTAATGACTGACTGGAACACAAAGGGTGGAACACACCCCAGCAGTCCTGTCAGTCAGAGGCCAAACAATCCAACACATACAACTGTATACAAGTACAGTCTAAATATATATATATAGGTAATGACTGACTGGAACACAAAGGGTGGAGCACACCCCAGCAGTCCTGTCAGTCAGAGGCCAAACAAACCAATACATACAACTGTATACAAGTACAGTATAAATATATATATATATAGGCAATGACTGACTGGAACACAAAGGGTGGAACACACCCCAGCAGGCCTGTCAGTCAGAGGCCAAACAAACCAATACATACAACTGTATACAAGTACAGTGTAAATATATATATATAGGTAATGACTGACTGGAGCACAAAGGGTGGAACACACCCCAGCAGGCCTGTCAGTCAGAGGCCAAACAATCCAACACATACAACTGTATACAAGTACAGTATAAATATATACATATAGGTAATGACTGACTGGAACACAAAGGGTGGAACACACCCCAGCAGTCCTGTCAGTCAGAGGCCAAACAATCCAACACATACAACTGTATACAAGTACAGTCTAAATATATATATATAGGTAATGACTGACTGGAACACAAAGGGTGGAACACACCCCAGCAGTCCTGTCAGTCAGAGGCCAAACAATCCAAGACATACAACTGTATACAAGTACAGTATAAATATATATATAGGTAATGACTGACTGGAACACAAAGGGTGGAACACACCCCAGCAGTCCTGTCAGTCAGAGGCCAAACAAACCAAAACATACAATTGTATACAAGTACAGTATAAATATATATATATAGGTAATGACTGACTGGAACACAAAGGGTGGAACACACCCCAGCAGTCCTGTCAGTCAGAGGCCAAACAAACCAAAACATACAATTGTATACAAGTACAGTATAAATATATACATAGGCAATGACTGACTGGAACACAAAGGGTGGAGCACACCCCAGCAGTCCTGTCAGTCAGAGGCCAAACAAACCAAAACATACAATTGTATACAAGTACAGTATAAATATATATATATAGGTAATGACTGACTGGAACACAAAGGGTGGAACACACCCCAGCAGTCCTGTCAGTCAGAGGCCAAACAAACCAAGATATACAACTGTATACAAGTACAATATAAATATATACATAGGCAATGACTGACTGGAACACAAAGGGTGGAACACACCCCAGCAGTCCTGTCAGTCAGAGGCAAAACAAACCAAGATATACAACTGTATACAAGTACAGTATAAATATATATATATATAGGTAATGACTGACTGGAACACAAAGGGTGGGGCACACCCCAGCAGTCCTGTCAGTCAGAGGCCAAACAAACCAAAACATACAATTGTATACAAGTACAGTATAAATATATATATATATATATATATATAGGTAATGACTGACTGGAACACAAAGGGTGGAGCACACCCCAGCAGTCCTGTCAGTCAGAGGCCAAACAAACCAAGACATACAACTGTATACAAGTACAGTATAAATATATATATATATAGGTAATGACTGACTGGAACACAAAGGGTGGAACACACCCCAGCAGTCCTGTCAGTCAGAGGCCAAACAATCCAATACATACAATTGTATACAAGTACAGTATAAATATATATATATATAGGTAATGACTGACTGGAACACAAAGGGTGGAGCACACCCCAGCAGTCCTGTCAGTCAGAGGCCAAACAAACCAAGACATACAATTGTATACAAGTACATGACAAGAGCACCGTCAAGTCATCCGGATCCCCACACACCCTTCACCCCCCCCTTTAATAAATACCACAGAGGCTATCCAGATGGGTCAAAAAGGCCACAGCATTTATTAACACAAGTATTGTTAACTTAACATTATTAACATCCGTAATAACTTATAACATCCATATAACCTATACCTTAACATAATAAACATAACCTCATATTGCTTATCATAACGTCACATTACTTGACTGGGGGCCATGCCACCATCCAACCTTGCCCTATTTGAACGTGGCAAGTAATAGCCCACCAGCCGTAATTTCCTGCCCCTTGGGCCCCATGCCCAAGAGTCTTCAACCCGAACCATCACCACAACCACCTGGCTTGCCCAGCAAGCACCCGCCAAGGCTCAGCCACTTGATGCCTTAAGCTGGCTGAGCCCCGCCACCAACCAGAGAAATGGCCTTTTCAACACCATCTTTCAGCCCTTCCAAAAAGATATCAAGCCCAATCTCAGAAAGATGTACGCCATCCCCCAAAAACAGTCCAGGCACCCTATCTAATTCACGGTGCCGAACCACCAAACCACCCGCCTTCCGCACAAAACTGGAAAGCATCTTATTCACTTTCCGCCTGCTACCCTCAATTGCCTCCTGAGACCTAGCCCCTCTTCACCGCAAACGAGGTATAATCTCCGACCACACCAATACAGTGCCTGGGAACAAAAAACCCATCCTCTCCCAATCCCGCTTAAACAACCTCACCAACTCCCTCTGAGAAATAAAACCCAAATCATTGCCCCCCGCATGAACCACCAACACATCAGGGGGGAGCTAACCCGAGCCGTCCTGACTATCAACAACAAGACCTGCTCCCAAACCAAACCACCCACCCCCAACCACCGAACAACCACCCGGCCCTCAGGAAAACCCAGTCGTGTTCCGGCTCCCCGGACTGCAGCTCTCCTCTGGGCACGGCATACAAACGAATGTCCCACCAACCAAACCAACACCGCACGGCCACCTGCAACGAGAAAAACAGCACATAAACCATTTACAACAGCAGGTCAGGCCTAACATACGAGCGAAAACGAGCAGACTCCCACCGACCGATCTTCTGCACCACATCATCGCCTAAACCCCACCGCGCCGCCTCTGTCGCAGCCCCAATGCGAAAAGAATGAGAACCAAACTCCGCCGGCTCCAAACCCAAAACCGTAGACCCTTCTTAAAAACGCTGATAAACTGAAAACGGGAGAGGGACGAACCATCCACATGCGACAAAAACGCACCCCCAACCGCCGGACGGACCCCCAAATAACCCCGCACACATGCGACCGGGCACTCTGGCAGCCCAGTAGCAAACAACGAAATCCGACAACCCTTCCCCACCTGGTCCGTCTTGGACCGCCGCAACTTAACAGATACGCACCCGGGGCTCAAACACACATCCCCAAAAACAAGTCCCGTCGCGGACCGCCTGTTTTCACTCACAAGTTCCCCAATCCGAAATGCCCCAAAAAACGCCAAAGAAAACGCCGCCTGAAACAACAGAGATTCAAAAACCGACGAGCAAATACGAGGCAATACCGCCAACAAATCCCGCAGAACCTGTAAAGAAACCGGCCGCCTCGAATCCCTGGAAACACGCAACCGCCGCAAACCCTTCAACGCCTGACGCACTAAAAAGTTCTTGGTCACATCCCGCCAACCCTGCAACTTAAACAAAAAAGCCAAGGCGGACATACGCTGATCCACCGATGACCCCGACCGCCCATCCTCAGCAAGCCTAGCCACAAACCACAGCAGCACCTCCAATCGATCCTCATCAGAGTCAGCTCCACCCCTGAGATCCACCAGCAAAAACCAGTCCTGCCAACACCTCTGGTACATGTCCCAGGTCCGCGGAGCCACGGACCGTCTCACAAGGTCGCCTACAAGCCAGCAAGCGCGTCCCACAGCTGGGCTGGACAACTCTCCCCCACCTCGGCTGCGTCTGGCGCCACCTCCCGGAAGCGGGTGAACTGAAAACGAGACAAAGAATCTGCAATTACATTCAGATGCCCCGGAACGTGCCTCGCCCTACACCAAAGATTGAGCTCTAAGCAGCGAAGAACCAGTAACCGAAGCAACGCCAGCACCGGAGGCGACGAAGCAGTCACCGCATTGATGGACTGAACCACCGCCACGTTATCAGAGCAAAAGCAAACTTTCTTATCCCGTAAATCATCACCCCACAAGAAGACCGCCACAATAATTGGAAACAACTCCAAAAATGCCAAATTCCGAACCAAACCCGAGCCACGCCAAGCAACCGGCCACTCACCAGCACACCACCTCCCCCGAAAATATGCTCCATAACCGCAGCTCCCCGAAGCGTCGGTGTAAAGTTCCAGATCGTCCGCCCCCACCTGGTCCGATTGAAAAAGGGAACGCCCATTGTAGCTCGAAAGAAAAGTGTCCCAGACCTTCAGGTCCTCCCGCATCCCCTTCGAGATCCGCACAAAATGGTGTGGCTGGGAAATACCGGCAGACCCCGCAGACAACCGCCGACCAAAAACCCGGCCCATGGGAATGATGCGGCAAGCAAAATTCAACTTACCGATAAGCGACTGAAGTTGCCGCAACGTCACCTTTTTGGCCGTACAAAAACGCGCAATGGTATCCCGCAGGTCAAGCAACTTGTCAGACGGCAATCGACATTCCATGGCCACCGAATCGATCTCAATACCCAAAAAATGTAAACATGTCGCCGGCCCCACCGTCTTGTCGGTCGCCAACGGAACCCCAAAACAGTCCGCCACCCACTGCAGCGTCCGTAGCAAGTACAAACAGTCTTTGGAGCCCCCCGCACCCACACACAAAAAGTCGTCCAAATAGTGGACAATGGCCATGGAGCCCGCCTCCTCCCGGACCACCCACTCCAAAAAACGGCTGAACATCTCAAAATACGCGCACGACAAAGAACATCCCATCGGGAGGCACAGGTAAACATAGAAACCGCCCTCAAAGAAACAACCCAGCAAATGGTGCGAGTCTGGATGCACCGGCAGCAGACGGAACGCCGACTCAATGTCCGCCTTTGCCATCAACGCTCCACACCCAGCCCGCCGCACAAGGGCCACCGCCCTATCAAATGACGTATACCGCACCGAGCACAAGGCCGGATCAATGCCGTCATTGACCGAATGCCCCGCAGGGTAGGACAGGTGGTGAATGAGCCGGAACCTCCCAACCTCCTTCTTGGGAACCACACCCAAAGGGGAGATCCGCAAACCATCCAACGGCGGAACCGTGAAGGGGCCCACCATCCTGCCCATGGCCACTTCCTTAGCCAATTTCTCCCGAACCACCCCAGGGAAATCCAAAGCGGACTTCAGATTGCGCCTCGAAACCCCCCCCCCCCACTTCTTGAAAGGGAATAAAAAACCCAACAGAAAACCCCTCCCGCAACGTGGCCGCCTCAGATACCCGACCGTAACGGTCGAGCCAAGGCACCATCGCGCCGAGCCTCACCGGCGTCACTCCCCGCGGAAGAGGACTCCCCCGGCTTGGCCCCCGGCTTACCACGCCGGAAACATTTGGACAACGCGTGAGGCCCACCACAACCGGAACACTCATGGCGGAAGCGGCAGGTCGCCCCCCACTTGCACTGGCTGTCATTAAACAGCCAGCAGCATCCCCGTCTCTGCCCGGCCGACGCGCTGCTGGGACCCAACCCGCCGGCACCCCTGGAAAAAACGACGCCTTCTGGGGACCCAGCAACTTCATCCACAAATGGATGTCCTTATGATCCCACCTCAGGCCCGGGTTAGCGGCCTTGCGCTGCCGAAAATGCTCGTCGTACCGCCACCACGCTAACCCCCCATAGTCCTTACACATGCTCCAAATCTCATCCACATAGCAGAAGAGAGCGGAACAGTGCTCCGGAGCCTTCTCCCCCAGCAAGCTCGTGTAAATGCAAAAGGAACGCAACCAATTCCCGAACGTTTTCGGGATACGCCGATATCGCTTCTTCTCCTCCTCCTCCCGCTTCCTATCCTTGTCCTTATCCTCCCTGACGTCCACAAAATCCTCCCTAGGGAGTAAAGAGAAAAGCTCCACAAACTCCCCCTTCCAAATAAGCTCCCGCAACTCCGACCGCACATGCGCCCCCAAAGGACCCGCGGAACAAAAATAAGAACCCATCGTCGCAGTATCCGCCAATTGCACCCCGACACCCCGTGGCACCGCGGGGGAAACCGGACCGGAGGACATACCCATCCCGTCCCCAGAGAGCACCCCCCCGGGAACCCCAAGCGCAGCCCCCCGCAGCTCCGTACCCGACGAGACCACAGAAGACGCCGCGGCAGCCCACACCCCCCCTGGACCATGAGGGGAACCCGCCACGGCCCTGCCCGCTTCCCAACGCCCGATCAACTGCTTCAACCCCTCAATGAAACCCCCCACACCGTCCCCAACTGCTCCACCCCCCGGGGACCCCAAGAAAGAAAGAGAAGACTCACCGGAGACTCCAGCAGAAGAAGGCTGAGCCGCACGTCCGGCATCCGGGGCACCCGCAGCGCCGCGCAGTCCTGATGACCCTGGAACCACCACGACACTCCGAATCCCTCTGCTGAGTTGCACGCTGGGCCCAGGGGGGGACCCCCCAGCCGTGGAATCCTCCAGAACGTCATCCGGCACCGCCAACAGCTCCTGGTCCACCGGGTCCACGTCGGGCCCAGGACCGTGCACCTCCTCCTGCATACTCCGCCCAGCTGACGCAGTCCGCCTCCATCCAACAGGTGAAGAGCTGGGCGACGACACTGGTCCCGCAAGCACGGGCCCCCACATGGCCGACCTGGAAGAACCCTCGCCAGCAGACCCGCCATCGGCATCCTGCGAGGTCGCCACAGGATTGCGACCGTCCTCTGATCCCGCAAGCAGCTCCTCGGTGGTAGGGCACCCCACAGCGGGAGGCTGCAACACAGCGCCCCCTCCAAGCTGCCCAGAAGAAGAAGGGACTGGAGTAGAAGACCGGGGCACCCCCCCAGCCGCGGCACTTGCAGCCCCAAGGGAAGCTCTTTTCCTGGGAGGGGTGGAAGAACGCCTCCCCTTCCCACCTGAACCCCCCCGCCTCGCAAACCCAGAAGGGCTAAGCCTACGAGGCGGGCGGGAAGCCCTAACAGGCCTGGAGGAACCAGAAGGGGGCCCAACCGGCGACGCCACCATGCGCCGTTTCAGCCAGCCTGCCCCCTTCCGCAGAGCCTCCTCACGCATAGCAGAGAGGAGGGCATCAATCTCGGATGCGTCCTCCATGGCAAAAAATATAAAATTGCACCCCGGGGGAAAACTAACGAGCGGCCGCGCTACTGACCTGAACCGCTCGCGTGCCGCTCCAGAATCAAGATGGCCGCGGGACCACAATCCCTTGCGGCCGAAACTTCCTGAGCCCGTCATATCCTCCTCTTCCGGGCCTTGTCATGCCCCCTCCGCCTATTCCTGTCGGCTCCGGTAGGCTCTGTATAAATATATATATATATAGGCAATGATTGACTGGAATACAAAGGGTGGAACACACCCCAGCAGTCCTGTCAGTCAGAGGCCAAACAAACCAACACATACAACTGTATACAAGTACAGTATAAATATATATATAGGTAATGACTGACTGGAATACAAAGGGTGGAACACACCCCAGCAGTCCTGTCAGTCAGAGGCCAAACAAACCAACACATACAACTGTATACAAGTACAGTATAAATATATATATAGGTAATGACTGACTGGAATACAAAGGGTGGAACACACCCCAGCAGTCCTGTCAGTCAGAGGCCAAACAAACCAAGACATACAATTGTATACAAGTACAGTATAAATATATATATATATAGGCAATGACTGACTGGAATACAAAGGGTGGAACACACCCCAGCAGTCCTGTCAGTCAGAGGCCAAACAAACCAAGACATACAATTGTATACAAGTACAGTATAAATATATATATAGGTAATGACTGACTGGAACACAAAGGGTGGAACACATCCCAGCAGTCCTGTCAGTCAGAGGCCAAACAAACCAACACATACAATTGTATACAAGTACAGTATAAATATATATATAGGTAATGACTGACTGGAACACAAAGGGTGGAACACACCCCAGCAGTCCTGTCAGTCAGAGGCCAAACAATCCAACACATACAATTGTATACAAGTACAGTATATATATATATATATAGGCAATGACTGACTGGAACACAAAGGGTGGAACACACCCCAGCAGTCCTGTCAGTCAGAGGCCAAACAAACCAAGACATACAACTGTATACAAGTACAGTATAAATATATATATATATATATATAGGTAATGACTGACTGGAACACAAAGGTTTGAACACATCCCAGCAGTCCTGTCAGTCAGAGGCCAAACAAACCAAGATATACAACTGTATACAAGTACAGTATAAATATATATATATAGGCAATGACTGACTGGAACACAAAGGGTGGAACACACACCAGCAGTCCTGTCAGTCAGAGGCCAAACAAACCAACACATACAATTGTATACAAGTACAGTATAAATATATATATAGGTAATGACTGACTGGAACACAAAGGGTGGAACACACCCCAGCAGTCCTGTCAGTCAGAGGCCAAACAATCCAACACATACAATTGTATACAAGTACAGTATATATATATATATATAGGCAATGACTGACTGGAACACAAAGGGTGGAACACACACCAGCAGTCCTGTCAGTCAGAGGCCAAACAAACCAACACATACAATTGTATACAAGTACAGTATAAATATATATATAGGTAATGACTGACTGGAACACAAAGGGTGGAACACACCCCAGCAGTCCTGTCAGTCAGAGGCCAAACAAACCAACACATACAACTGTATACAAGTACAGTATAAATATATATATAGGTAATGACTGACTGGAATACAAAGGGTGGAACACACCCCAGCAGTCCTGTCAGTCAGAGGCCAAACAAACCAACACATACAACTGTATACAAGTACAGTATAAATATATATATAGGTAATGACTGACTGGAATACAAAGGGTGGAACACACCCCAGCAGTCCTGTCAGTCAGAGGCCAAACAAACCAAGACATACAATTGTATACAAGTACAGTATAAATATATATATATATAGGCAATGACTGACTGGAATACAAAGGGTGGAACACACCCCAGCAGTCCTGTCAGTCAGAGGCCAAACAAACCAAGACATACAATTGTATACAAGTACAGTATAAATATATATATAGGTAATGACTGACTGGAACACAAAGGGTGGAACACATCCCAGCAGTCCTGTCAGTCAGAGGCCAAACAAACCAACACATACAATTGTATACAAGTACAGTATAAATATATATATAGGTAATGACTGACTGGAACACAAAGGGTGGAACACACCCCAGCAGTCCTGTCAGTCAGAGGCCAAACAATCCAACACATACAATTGTATACAAGTACAGTATATATATATATATATAGGCAATGACTGACTGGAACACAAAGGGTGGAACACACCCCAGCAGTCCTGTCAGTCAGAGGCCAAACAAACCAAGACATACAACTGTATACAAGTACAGTATAAATATATATATATATATATATAGGTAATGACTGACTGGAACACAAAGGTTTGAACACATCCCAGCAGTCCTGTCAGTCAGAGGCCAAACAAACCAAGATATACAACTGTATACAAGTACAGTATACATATATATATATAGGCAATGACTGACTGGAACACAAAGGGTGGAACACACACCAGCAGTCCTGTCAGTCAGAGGCCAAACAAACCAAGACATACAATTGTATACAAGTACAGTATAAATATATATATAGGTAATGACTGACTGGAACACAAAGGGTGGAACACACCCCAGCAGTCCTGTTGGTCAGAGGCCAAACAAACCAAGATATACAACTGTATACAAGTACAGTATAAATATATATATATATAGGTAATGACTGACTGGAACACAAAGGGTGGAACACACCCCAGCAGTCCTGTCAGTCAGAGGCCAAACAATCCAACACATACAACTGTATACAAGTACAGTATAAATATATATATATAGGTAATGACTGACTGGAACACAAAGGGTGGAACACATCCCAGCAGTCCTGTCAGTCAGAGGCCAAACAAACCAACACATACAACCGTATACAAGTACAGTATAAATATATATATATAGGCAATGACTGACTGGAACACAAAGGGTGGAGCACACCCCATCAGTACTGTCAGTCAGAGGTCAAACAAACCAACACATACAACTGTATACAAGTACAGTATACATATATATATATAGGCAATGACTGACTGGAACACAAAGGGTGGAACACACACCAGCAGTCCTGTCAGTCAGAGGCCAAACAAACCAAGACATACAATTGTATACAAGTACAGTATAAATATATATATAGGTAATGACTGACTGGAACACAAAGGGTGGAACACACCCCAGCAGTCCTGTTGGTCAGAGGCCAAACAAACCAAGATATACAACTGTATACAAGTACAGTATAAATATATATATATATAGGTAATGACTGACTGGAACACAAAGGGTGGAACACATCCCAGCAGTCCTGTCAGTCAGAGGCCAAACAAACCAAGATATACAACTGTATACAAGTACAATATAAATATATATATAGGTAATGACTGACTGGAACACAAAGGGTGGAACACATCCCAGCAGTCCTGTCAGTCAGAGGCCAAACAAACCAAAACATACAATTGTATACAAGTACAGTATAAATATATATATATAGGTAATGACTGACTGGAACACAAAGGGTGGAACACACCCCAGCAGTCCTGTCAGTCAGAGGCCAAACAAACCAAGATATACAACTGTATACAAGTACAATATAAATATATATATAGGTAATGACTGACTGGAACACAAAGGGTGGAACACATCCCAGCAGTCCTGTCAGTCAGAGGCCAAACAAACCAAGATATACAACTGTATACAAGTACAGTATAAATATATATATATATATATATAGGCAATGACTGACTGGAACACAAAGGGTGGAACACATCCCAGCAGTCCTGTCAGTCAGAGGCCAAACAAACCAAGATATACAACTGTATACAAGTACAGTATAAATATATATATATAGGTAATGACTGACTGGAACACAAAGGGTGGAACACACCCCAGCAGTCCTGTCAGTCAGAGGCCAAACAAACCAAGACATACAACTGTATACAAGTACAGTATAAATATATATATATATAGGCAATGACTGACTGGAACACAAAGGGTGGAACACACCCCAGCAGTCCTGTCAGTCAGAGGCCAAACAAACCAACACATACAATTGTATACAAGTACAGTATAAATATATATATATAGGTAATGACTGACTGGAACACAAAGGGTGGAGCACACCCCAGCAGTCCTGTCAGTCAGAGGCCAAACAATCCAATACATACAACTGTATACAAGTACAGTATAAATATATATATATATAGGTAATGACTGACTGGAACACAAAGGGTGGAACACACCCCAGCAGTCCTGTCAGTCAGAGGCCAAACAAACCAAGATATACAACTGTATACAAGTACAGTATAAATATATATATAGGTAATGACTGACTGGAACACAAAGGGTGGAGCACATCACAGCAGGCCTGTCAGTCAGAGGCCAAACAAACCAACACATACAATTGTATACAAGTACAGTATAAATATATATATATAGGCAATGACTGACTGGAACACAAAGGGTGGAACACATCCCAGCAGTCCTGTCAGTCAGAGGCCAAACAAACCAAGATATACAACTGTATACAAGTACAGTATAAATATATATATATAGGTAATGACTGACTGGAACACAAAGGGTGGAACACACCCCAGCAGTCCTGTCAGTCAGAGGCCAAACAAACCAAGACATACAACTGTATACAAGTACAGTATAAATATATATATATATAGGCAATGACTGACTGGAACACAAAGGGTGGAACACACCCCAGCAGTCCTGTCAGTCAGAGGCCAAACAAACCAACACATACAATTGTATACAAGTACAATATAAATATATATATATATAGGCAATGACTGACTGGAACACAAAGGGTGGAACACACCTCAGCAGGCCTGTCAGTCAGAGGCCAAACAAACCAAGACATACAACTGTATACAAGTACAGTATAAATATATATATATATATATAGGCAATGACTGACTGGAACACAAAGGGTGGAACACACCCCAGCAGTCCTGTCAGTCAGAGGCCAAACAAACCAACACATACAATTGTATACAAGTACAGTATAAATATATATATATAGGTAATGACTGACTGGAACACAAAGGGTGGAGCACACCCCAGCAGTCCTGTCAGTCAGAGGCCAAACAAACCAAGACATACAATTGTATACAAGTACAGTATAAATATATATATATATAGGTAATGACTGACTGGAACACAAAGGGTGGAACACATCCCAGCAGTCCTGTCAGTCAGAGGCCAAACAATCCAATACATACAATTGTATACAAGTACAGTATATATCTATATATATATAGGTAATGACTGACTGGAACACAAAGGGTGGAGCACACCCAGCAGTCCTGTCAGTCAGAGGCCAAACAAACCAAGACATACAACTGTATACAAGTACATTATAAATATATATATAGGCAATGACTGACTGGAACACAAAGGGTGGAACACACCCCAGCAGTCCTGTCAGTCAGAGGCAAAACAAACCAAGACATACAATTGTATACAAGTACAGTATAAATATATATATATATAGGCAATGACTGACTGGAATACAAAGGGTGGAACACACCCCAGCAGTCCTGTCAGTCAGAGGCCAAACAATCCAATACATACAATTGTATACAAGTACAGTATAAATATATATATATAGGTAATGACTGACTGGAATACAAAGGGTGGAACACACCCCAGCAGTCCTGTCAGTCAGAGGCAAAACAAACCAAGACATACAATTGTATACAAGTACAGTATAAATATATATATAGGTAATGACTGACTGGAACACAAAGGGTGGAGCACACCCCAGCAGTCCTGTCAGTCAGAGGCCAAACAAACCAAGACATACAATTGTATACAAGTACAGTATAAATATATATATATAGGTAATGACTGACTGGAACACAAAGGGTGGAGCACACCCCAGCAGTCCTGTCAGTCAGAGGCAAAACAAACCAAGACATACAATTGTATACAAGTACAGTATAAATATATATATATATATAGGTAATGATTGACTGGAATACAAAGGGTGGAACACACCCCAGCAGTCCTGTCAGTCAGAGGCCAAACAAACCAAGACATACAATTGTATACAAGTACAGTATAAATATATATATATATAGGCAATGATTGACTGGAATACAAAGGGTGGAACACACCCCAGCAGTCCTGTCAGTCAGAGGCCAAACAAACCAAGACATACAATTGTATACAAGTACAGTATAAATATATATATATATATATATATAGGTAATGACTGACTGGAACACAAAGGGTGGAGCACACCCAGCAGTCCTGTCAGTCAGAGGCCAAACAAACCAAGACATACAACTGTATACAAGTACATTATAAATATATATATAGGCAATGACTGACTGGAACACAAAGGGTGGAACACATCCCAGCAGTCCTGTCAGTCAGAGGCAAAACAAACCAAGACATACAATTGTATACAAGTACAGTATATATATATATATATAGGTAATGACTGACTGGAATACAAAGGGTGGAACACACCCCAGCAGTCCTGTCAGTCAGAGGCCAAACAATCCAATACATACAATTGTATACAAGTACAGTATAAATATATATATATAGGTAATGACTGACTGGAATACAAAGGGTGGAACACACCCCAGCAGTCCTGTCAGTCAGAGGCCAAACAAACCAAGACATACAATTGTATACAAGTACAGTATAAATATATATATATATAGGCAATGATTGACTGGAATACAAAGGGTGGAACACACCCCAGCAGTCCTGTCAGTCAGAGGCCAAACAAACCAAGACATACAATTGTATACAAGTACAGTATAAATATATATATATATAGGCAATGATTGACTGGAATACAAAGGGTGGAACACACCCCAGCAGTCCTGTCGGTCAGAGGCCAAACAAACCAAGACATACAATTGTATACAAGTACAGTATAAATATATATATATATAGGCAATGATTGACTGGAATACAAAGGGTGGAACACACCCCAGCAGTCCTGTCGGTCAGAGGCCAAACAAACCAAGACATACAATTGTATACAAGTACAGTATAAATATATATATATATAGGCAATGACTGACTGGAATACAAAGGATGGAACACACCCCAGCAGTCCTGTCAGTCAGAGGCCAAACAAACCAAGACATACAACTGTATACAAGTATAGTGTAAATATATATATACTAGCAATGTGGGACGGCATTGCCCGTCATATTATTTACACGGAGAGACATTGTGTGAAACAGAAATATGCAGTGTTACAGACACGCACTTAAAGAGACAGAGCGTGTCACACACTGTGAAATGCATACCTACAGAGAGACACACACATACATGGACATATGTCACATATGTAGACAGTGTGTGACAGACGCAGTGGTGATGTAGATATGCTGATAAGATTTGTAAAAAATGTTTTAATTGCAGCTCTTCAGCTTGATGAATAAGACCCTGTATCCTTACAGTTGAAGTGAGTGTGCTGTGTTACTTGGTGAATAAGACCCTGTATCCTTACAGTTGAAGTGAGTGTGCTGTGTTACTTGGTGAATAAGGCCCTGTATCCTTACAGTTGTAGTGAGTGTGCTGTGTTACTTGATGAATAAGGCCCTGTATCCTTACAGTTGAAGTGAGTGTGCTGTGTTACTTGGTGAATAAGGCCCTGTATCCTTACAGTTGAAGTGAGTGTGCTGTGTTACTTGATGAATAAGGCCCTGTTTCCTTACAGTTGAAGTGAGTGTACTGTGTTACTTGATGAATAAGGCCCTGCATCTTCACAGTTGAAGTGAGTGTGCTGTGTTACTTGATGAATAAGGCCCTGTATCCTTACAGTTGAAGTGAGTGTGCTGTGTTACTTGATGAATAAGGCCCTGCATCCTTACAGTTGAAGTGAGTATGCTGTATTACTTGATGAATAAGGCCCTGTATCCTTACAGTTGAAGTCAGTGTGCTGTGTTACTTGTAGAAGGTCACAGTGAGAAGATGTTTGTGAGTAAAGGAATAATTTAGATTACAGCAGTGGATACTGCAGTACATTTGAAGAAATAGGTTGGCAGACAGAGGGTTAAGTGACAGATGCAGCGATAGATAATGTAATAGTGATGTGGGAGTAAAATGGCGAGATTGGTACTATGGATGAATGGCAAGGGGATAGGTGAGTGGGGGTGACAAGGGAGGAAGAGATGAGAGATTGAGGAGAAGAGGGACAGTGAAGTGTTACAGTAAAGTAAAGGGTGAGGGGTAGAAATGACTATACATAGACAGTGAAGTAGACATGAAATACAGGGCTGTAGGGTTACTGCATTATACAGACATAGTGTAGCAGTTGGTTGGAGTGAAGCACTTTAACTCTGAGTGTGAGAGAGGTACGCAACACATTGCTGTGTAATGAGTTGTATAGTCCTCTGGCAGTGAAAGGAATATGTGACACATGTTGGGCGCTCCTTGCATTAGTGGGCCATGGTGGTGGTCAGCTGGGACAGAGTCGGATTATATGTCCATGGGCCGTAGGCAAGGGATCAATAGAAGGACCCCTAACAGCTTATAGGCTTCAAAACAGGAAGGCTCATATACTAAGGAAAGTGGTGGAATTTTGTGGAAAAGTAACAGCAGCACAGGGAACAATACCCATTTATTTAAATGGGCGTTTTAACGTCTTCAACGCTAGAGAGGTCAGCAAAGCATTGTATTTGTTCTGTATGGTACAGTTGAATTGTTCCTCTTTGTGTTAGTACATCAGCCTCACAGATCACAGTGCACAGTCAGCTGCTGCAAGAGCCAAAAGTGTAAATGGGTTTAAATTAATGGGGTAAGAGTATAACTGTAGGGGCCTTATGTATCAAGATAAAGGGTGCAACTCCAAAAAAACTGACACCATAGGGTTGAATTGAAACTCAGGAAAATCGTGTTGACATAAATGGGGCTTTAAGCCCTTGAATGCTACAATAGTCCCCAACGCGTTGCTTTGGCAATGTGTTTGCATTGTCTGTAGTGGTCATGGAATTAATAGTCTCATTGAAATCAATGGACATTTTCAAAGAAATCAGTTTAACCCTGTGGGCCACTTGTGAGGAAAGAGTGAGCTGCACAATACCCAAATGTGGAAGCTTTCCAAACAGATATTAACCCTTTGAGTGACAGAGGTACGCAGAGCAATGCGCTGCATATCATCTCTGGTACTCCAAGGGTTAATGGGCTTAACCCTCTGAGTGCCAGAGAGGTATCCAAGGCATTGCAACAGCACTCAAAGGGTTAAATTGAAACAAAGTGAGTCCATCAGCCCCAGTTCTTAGCATGGAAACTGAAGATCTGTGTGTTCTAACCTATTCCCCAGCTGACTCTGAGTGTCCCAGTGTGTCTTTGAAAGAAGTGATCAATGTGTGGCTCCCCAGCAAAATGGGAGCTGCTGGTTGGTGGGTTATAGTATTGTGCCATGAGTTTTTTACTGTAGGAGTTGTAAGTCGAGAGAAGTGATGTAGCAGTAGGTGAGTTGTGGAGGAGAGGGCTAACCCTCTGACTGCCAGAGAGGTAAGCAACGCATTGCAATGTATGCATACCCCTCTGACACTCAAAGGGTTAAGGTAGGCTGACCAGATCTCACCTTTAACCGGAGACACATAGGAAATAGCCATTTTGCAGTACTTCACTGAAATGAAAGCAGTCCTGCAGTATGTATTTTTCCTATGCGTCCCCGGTTAAAGGTGAGGTCTGTTCAGCCTAGGTTAAGACTGATGTTGGGGGGCAGGCTAACTGTTCCTTACAGCCGCCCCTGGGTGTGTGTGGCAGGGGACGCAGGTTTTCTCTCTTATATATATACACTACCAGTGTGGGACGGTGTTGGGCGCACGTGTGTGAAATGTAGACACACTGATAAACACAGACATATGCAACACACAGGCAGACACATACACACAGTGAGCGGCAGAGATATGCAAAAGACATGCACACACACACCGGAGATGCACACATGCACACAAATATGTAACAGAGATGTACACACACACACACGCAACATATATGCTTAGAAACACATGCGTGCATGAGTTGTGCACCCCTCTGGCACTCAAATGGTTAATGTATAGAGAGGCATGTCAGAGATAAATAGCAGTGGGAAGTGTATTCATACCTGGGAACTTTAACTTGGAGTCCCTGGAGGGGAGTTATGTGGTGCTGATGTGGAGAGAGCAGTGGGGCAATTTGGGTTAAAAGTGGGCGGGGCTTAATCGTGAGTAGGGGCGGGGCTTAACATAAATGTTGAAAAATGTTAGTAATAGGCTGGGGAAGGAGGAGAAGTGGGAGGGAAATGCAAGTTTACAGTGTGAGGGGGTTGAACACACTCCCTGAGGGGTAAAACTTGATACACAACCCTGTGGCAGTCAGTGGGTTAAGTGTGAATCTGATGGCTGTCTGTCTTGTGTTTTGATTGGCAAATGATGACAGTGAAGAAATAATTCAGCAATGAGGGCCTTTTTTAATCCTCTGAGTGCCATTTTGTTCCCCTGGTGCTGTAGCAGCCTTTAGTAGCTGTACTACAGGTCCTGCTGAGGCCACTGGGAGTCAGGGTGAGTGACTGTGTGAGTGACTGTGTGTCAGCCATATTTCTTTCTGGCTTTGTGTGTGTGTATGGGTGTTTGGTGCTGTGTGAGTGGGGCATGAGTGTGTAATACCTGTGAACTTTTACTTGTGGAGTCCCTCATGTGGTGCTGATGTGGAGAGAGCAATGGGGCAATTTGGGTTGAAAGGGGGCGGGGCTTAATCACGAGTAGGGGGCGGGGCTTAAGAGAAATGTGGAAAAGTGTCAGTAATAGGCTGTGGAAGGAGGAGAAGTGGGAGGGAAATGCAAGTTTACAGTGTGAGGGGTTTGAACACACTCCCTGAGGGGTAAAGCTTGATACACAACCCTGTGGCAGTCAGTGGGTTAAGTGTGTACCTGATGGCTGTCTGTCCTGTGTCTTGCATGGCAAATGATGACAGTGAAGAAATAATTGAGCAATGAGGACCTACCTTAACCCTTAGAGTGCCATTTTGTTCCTCAGTGGCTGTAGTACAGGTCCTGCTGAGGCCACTGGGAGTCAGGGTGAGTGACTGTGTGTCAGCCATATTTCTTTCTGGCTTTTGTGTGTGTGAGTGGGGCATTTGTATGTGTGAGTGGGGCATTTGTGTGTGTGAGTGAGGCATGTGTGTGTGTGTGGTGCTGTGTGAGTGGGGCATGTGTGTGAGTTTGGTGCTGTGTGAGTGGGGCATGTGTGTGTTTGTCTGTGGTGTAGGAGCAAGTGGCGGCCATATTGTTTTTTTCTGACTTTGATAGTGGTGGGTGGGCTGCATAGTGGGGGTGGGCCAACTCCCTTCGGCCACTGCAATTGTTGTGAAAATCACACCCCCATTGAATCAACCAATGGGAACAGTAACTCCTCCTTATTGCCACCCCTGGGTGTGTGTGTCTCCTGAGAAGACATAAATGATGCAATGAGCCTTTCTCTTTTATATATATAGATAGGCAATGACCGACTGGAGCACAAAGGGTGGAGCAAACCCCAGCAGTCCTGTCAGTCAGAGGCCAAACAATCCAAGACACACAGTAAACAAGAGAACTAGTAAAGGTGACTTATCTCTGAGGGGAGCAGCAAAGGAAAGAGGGAAAGTCAAGGCTGTATCCCAGTTTTACAGGATTAAGGACTGGTGATTGGTTGGGAGGGAGGACTGTCATACTAGCAAGTTTTTCTTCTGTTAAACTGTTATTTTAATAAAGTTTTCTTTGCTGCTGAGGGGGCAGTGAGGAAGGATAATGCATAATATGAATATGCCATCGTACAGCAGTCAGGTGTATCTATATAATTGCTGTGTGTAACAGAAGCACTTACCTAGGTAGGAGTCCATCATACAGCAGTCAGGTGTATTTATATAATTACCGTGTGTAACAGAAGCACTTACCTAGGTAGGAGTCCATCATACAGCAGTCAGGTGTATCTATATAATTACTGTGTGTAACAGAAGCACTTACCTAGGTAGGAGTCCATCACACAGCAGTCAGGTGTATCTATATAATTGTTGTGTGTAACAGAAGGACTTACCTAGGTAGGAGTCCATCATACACCAGTCAGGTGTATCTGTATAATTACTGCGTGTAACAGAAGCACTTACCTAGGTAGGAGTCCATCACACAGCAGTCAGGTGTATCTATATAATGACCTGCGTGTAACAGAAGCACTTACCTAGGTAGGAGTCCATTGTACAACAGTCAGGTGTATCTGTATAATTACTGTGTGTAACAGAAGCACTTACCTAGGTAGGAGTCCATCGTACAGCAGTCAGGTGTATCTGTATAATTACTGCGTGTAACAGAAGCACTTACCTAGGTAGGAGTCCATCACACAGCAGTCAGGTGTATCTATATAATGACCTGCGTGTAACAGAAGCACTTACCTAGGTAGGAGTCCATCGTACAGCAGTCAGGTGTATCTGTATAATTACTGCGTGTAACAGAAGCACTTACCTAGGTAGGAGTCCATCACACATCAGTCAGGTGTATCTATATAATTACTGTGTGTAACAGAAGCACTTTCCTAGGTAGGAGTCCATCGTACAGCAGTCAGGTGTATCTTTATAATTACTGTATGTAACAGAAGCACTTACCTAGGTAGGAGTCCATCATACAGCAGTCAGGTGTATCTATATAATTACTGTGTGTAACAGAAGCACTTACCTAGGTAGGAGTCCATCACACAGCAGTCACGTGTATCTATATAATTACTGTGTGTAACAGAAGCACTTACCTAGGTAGGAGTCCATCACACAGCAGTCAGGTGTATCTGTATAATTACTGCGTGTAACAGAAGCACTTACCTAGGTAGGAGTCCATCACACATCAGTCAGGTGTATCTATATAATGACCTGCGTGTAACAGAAGCACTTACCTAGGTAGGAGTCCATCGTACAGCAGTCAGGTGTATCTGTATAATTACTGCGTGTAACAGAAGCACTTACCTAGGTAGGAGTCCATCACACATCAGTCAGGTGTATCTATATAATTACTGTGTGTAACAGAAGCACTTACCTAGGTAGGAGTCCATCGTACAGCAGTCAGGTGTATCTTTATAATTACTGTATGTAACAGAAGCACTTACCTAGGTAGGAGTCCATCGTACAGCAGTCAGGTGTATCTGTATAATTACTGCGTGTAACAGAAGCACTTATCTAGGTAGGAGTCCATCATACAGCAGTCAGGTGAATATCTATATAATTACTGTGTGTAACAGACGCACTTACCTAGGTAGGAGTCCATCATACAGCAGTCAGGTGTATCTATATAATTACTG